>BEXV01001743.1:23082-35223 GCA_003118195.1 Hemicentrotus pulcherrimus
GGGTTAATTGCTTTGGGGCTGATAGTAGTCCAGAATCTGCCCGGTCCTCTATAATTTCCTACACACTTGATGCCAGCCGTCGAAGATGGCGTTATCAACAAACTCATAATTATGCTCACCAGCCTGCGTCTTATTTTTTCGTACCACGGCGAGGCCAGATTGAGCTCGCGAGGGGAACATGCGCATGCGCACTCGCGAAGGAAACCAGCGCATGCGCACGTGGAATCCGGTAGGGTGGCTAATAGGGTAATACTAATTATACAAAATCCTCTCGTCAACTCATCGCTAGCTCAATCGGTATAAAAGACAGCGTGAGACCAATAGAAAGTTGGAGTTGACGTGAGGGTTCAAATCTCAGTTTATTTAGTTTTTTTTTTTTTTGCCTTTATATAAAAGTAAGGCAAAGCAATCCAATCGTTTGTGACTTCTTTGCAAGCTTTCCTAGCTTGTTCTGTATGAACATGAGTTCATACTGGAATCTGACCTCGCCCTGGTACGAAAAAATAAGACGCCACCAGCCCAGCTGGGCGTCCTAATTTAATGATCACGCCATCATCGGCTGGTAGCAAGTAAACGAGAAGTAGCGATTTTGAACAAGTGTTCTTTCTTGGATATGTGGTGGCTCTGAAAGGAGCCGTTTTGGTGGGATTTGCAGCCTTCTTTGACACAGGCTTCTTGGGCTTGGCAGTATTGTGTTTTTTTTTTGCGGCTGCCTTCTTGGGCGTCTTCTTTATAAAAAAAAAATTTAAAAAAAGTTACGTTGGCGTGGTGGAGATCAAAATGGAATAGGCCATATTCTGGACTAGGCTGATAGTAGATGGGGTAGTTGTTAAAGAATAGGTATGTGTATGGGGGCGTGGGACGTGGCTGTGCTTTGCGGGTTTGTTGCGGGCTTTCGGCTTGTGGGGCCTTCTTCGGGTTCTTGCTTGTGCGTTGGGCTGTCGGTGTGTTTATATCTGAAGAGGAACCTGAAGGGGGCCTCGCGGGCCGGGGGCTCGCGGTGGACTTGTGATGTGCAGCTGCGTCTCGCGTTCCTGGACCATTTTCTTCGCGCCTACATATTCTGGAACACCCATTGCCATGTCAGAGTTGAGAATTTTCGCACTTGTATGTGTGTATATATATATGAATGTGTATATGTGTGTATGTATGTGGTGTTTATATATATTTTTTTTAAAATAACGGTATAGTCCTCCACTGATACAAGACCCTTATATAATTTTAATGAAAAATGCACCATATCAATTATCATTATGTAAATACAACACATTTTGTTATGAGTTATGAAGCAGCACCTTCACCTTATATTTTTTTTGTTTATATAAGAAAATCTTTATTCAGATTGCTTAAATTACATTGAACTAAAAAATTTGCTAATTATGTTGTAATTTTTTTCCTTTTTATAATGTTGTATCCAAGTATTACCGTCACCTTTTACTTTTTTGTTAAAGGAATTGGAGCACATTCTTTACACTTGTTTGAATGTATACTATATCAGTTTGGATACTTATGGAAAATATTTGTTTGAATATGTCTGTGTTTATAATGTATGAGAAGACAATGTACTACATTTATGTTTATATTGTAAGAACAATTGTTTCCTATTTATCATTTTGTATAAATATGAAGATCTGAATAAAGGCAAAAAAGCTTTAAAAAAAAAAAGTAGTTACGTTGACCATAAAATTGTTTCAAACTCATTTGTTTACAGGGAGTGAGGCAGACTATGTTGTCTTCTCAACCGTGTGCTCCAAACCTCGGATTGAGATTGAAGAAAAACCAAGCAAAGGCTGGCAGAAGAGACATCTTGGACTTATAAATGATGAGAACCAGATGAATGTTGCCTTGACAAGGGCCAAACGAGGGATTGTCATTGTCGGTAAGCTTTATAGTATTTCACGGAGTGGTTAAGTCAGGGAGTTGGAAATGTTGTTTTATACAAAAAGAATATTATGTTTTATTTGTAACTCAATATCTGGTCATTTTCATTATGTGTGTTCTTTCAGAAGTGTTTAACCTTTTGAACAGTCTTTGTCTCTTCTCAATGCCTGTGACAAATAAGTATTTTTTTAAACAATGCTAAATGGAAAACGTATTGTATGAGATACTGATAAGACAAGTGTCGTTCAGTTTAAGTATCCTTTTCTGGAATGAGTATCTGGAATATTTAAAGTTATGGATGAAAATAAATGTGATAGGTCAATAAACACAGGACCATGTCTCTTCGAATACAGTGCATCTTTGTACTCGTTATCTCAGAATCTTGTATGTCTTCCAAGCTTACATGGATAAACCAGGGACTTGAGTCCCTGGATAAACATATTAAGACTGCTAGATAATTCCTCGAAATTGCAGCCTCTTTGGAATTAAGATAAAGATTCCAGAGCTCCTCAAAACACCACATATATTATATTGACATAATACCCTTGCTTCATGATTAACCTTTTGGATGCAGTATGTAAACTAACATTGATTTATAGGAGATTATTTGTGCGATTTTTGTTTCTTCTATTCCTTTCTAAAGTAGTCATTTGACCAAACACTTATGTAATGTAGACAAATTGTTCTGTTGGTATTTATCACAATAACTGACCTCTCTAAACTAGAATGTCTTCATCTCCTTTTCTTTAAATCAGGAAACAAGTATCTACTGCGATGCCAAGACAAATGGAGGACAATGCTAAGTAGGTATAAAAAGGATAACTGCCTTTTTGAAGCTCAGGACTTCCTTCCCTCCCCAAAGTAAAAAACAGTTACCACCAGTTGAAATATCCAGCTGGTTCCATTTAAATTCCATCTGGTTTCCAGTTGACGGCAACTGGTTCCATATGATTCAAACTGAGTGCCCTTACAATGGTTTAAAAAATATCTTAACAATAGGGTCCAATATGTAATGTACAACTTCAATTGTTCAGATCTATCATGTATTACTCACGGTGTACCCCAAGCGTCAATCCTTGCCCCTATTAATTTTGCTATAAACTAATGACATTAAGAAAGCCTCTGATAAATTTGAATAAATTATGAATGCAGATGATGCTGCTTCAATTTATACGCAGCAAAATATTGCTGATTTAGAAAGTAATGTCAACGATGAATTAGAAAAGATTTCTTTATGGTTTAAATCAAATGGACCATTGATAAACCTTAGTAAAACAAGAGTTGTAATATTCCATAAAAAGACTTATATAAAATAGCCAATAAACTAAGTGGTCTCACTCTAAAAATTGATAATATTCCGTTACTTAAGATTGATACAGTTAATTTTATTGATGTACTTATTACTAGTAATATGCATTGGGACACACACATAGATTATTGAATATGTTAAGTTTCTAAAGGTATTAGTATGCTCTATAAATTGAAAGATACAATTCCTGCATCCTCTTCGATATTGTTCTGTAATGCATTTATGATGTCATATTTATTGTATTGTTGTATGGGGTATTTAGTTATCACACAAAATCGGAGGAATTATTTAAACTACAAAAGCAAGCTCTTAGGACATGCTTAGGCTTTCATTATCGTACTCACTCTGTCCCATTTTTTTATGAAATTGAAAACAATGAATAAATGTTACCTATATTTTTATTCAATTTCCCTGTTTGGATTCTTCTATTTTCAAAATAAACTACCACAGTATTATGTCTAGAATGTTCACTTTAAATAATGATGTTTATAAATATAATACTCGTGGGCGAGAATCTTTTTATTTTTGGCCAGTTAGGGCAAATATATATTGGAAATATGTAAGACATTTTTTTCGTGTTATTTGGAACTATATTCCTCCTGAAATATCCTCATGCAAGTCTCTAGCATTATTCAAAAGAAAATTAAAGCAGCATTAAAATATCATTACTTTTTGTGCCTATATTCATATCATACAGCATTACTTTTAACTGTTTTCAAACCTTTCATTTTGTAATGATTATTTCCATTTGTACTACCTGCCATGAACGATGTCTGTTGTGTGTGTTTATGTGAATCTCTTAACTACTGTTCGGGGAACTATGCCTCCACAAGGCCACTATGTAATGTATATATGTATATGTATAAACATGTATATACACAATTCGATGAGGCGCCTTGAGCATCCCTTGGAGTGGATATGTGCGCATTATAAATGTTGTTATTATCATTATTCATTATTATTAAATGTATACACACAAACTCGTTTTACATATTCTTTAAACCACAATAGAAGACATATAAATAAATCCTACATTAGGACATAGTAAGTTTACTGCTGATTCGGTTTGTGTTGATTCGTTTAAAGCCATTTGAAACACATGGGTACATAATAATGTTCATACAATAGAATGTTGTAACCAAATGTATCGTTTATTACATGTACGTAGATATTGGAATAATAAGATGCATCGTAAACAATACTTAAAATCTTAAATGGTTATCTTTTTTTTTTTNGATGACGTCTTAAAGTCATATGTAAATTAGACAATAGAATGTTGTTACCAAATGTATCGTTTATTACATGTACGTAGATATTGGAATAATAAGATGCATCGTAAATAATACTTAAAATCTTAAATTGTTATCATTTTTTTCTTTTTTGGTGTGAATACTAATGCTTACTATTTGTCTGTCCATGCGCATTGCCACAATGAAACAGTCTATTTGTTTAGATGACGTCTTAAAGTCATATGTAAATTAGACAATAGAATGTTGTTACCAAATGTATCGTTTATTACATGTACGTAGATATTGGAATAATAAGATGCATCGTAAATAATACTTAAAATCTTAAATTGTTATCATTTTTTTCTTTTTTGGTGTGAATACTAATGCTTACTATTTGTCTGTCCATGCGCATTGCCACATTGATACAGTCTATTTGTGTAGATGACGTCTTAAAGTCATCTGTAATTTCAAAGTTTTCGAGCATCTTTTATCAATTATATGTTATGAAAATTAATGACACATTTTTTTTTTTGCTGCTTTATAACTTTAACATACATACATGTAACTTTTGTTCTATTATTGACAATTTGTGTTGACATGCACTGGTTGAAAGTACTGGTTGCGGCTGTATACTTACATATATAACTATGTAATGTATATATGTATATGTATAAACATGTGTATACAACATTTGGTAAGGTGCCTTGAGCATCCCTTGGAGTGGATATGTGCGCATTATAAATATTGTTATTATCATTATTCATTATCATTAAACATATACACACAAAATCGTTTTACATATTCTGTAAACCAAAGGAAATCATTTTTAGTCAGTCTTGAATTAGAGTAAACAGTTTCCTGAATTATGAAGCTCTCTTATGATTTGGTGTGATAAAAGTGTTATTTTCTGAAAGTTATTTCTATATTTATTCTTGATATATTTACCAGAGCTTTTTTGAATTACAATCTGTGTACAAATAGTCACTATCAAATATAATATGAATATTGTTTAAATAGATTCGCTAAGACAACCGTCCCTCGAGTCACCCTAATAAAAGGAAACGAGAAACCGAGGTACTTTGTATAATAATAATAATGATAATAATAATAATAATAATAATTAAAGTGGAGTCTTAAAGCCTTGCATAGCGGTAATGTCTGGCATATTACTACTCCTGGCGCTCCATTATCATTATCCCGGCTTTATCACAGCTACCGTACATTTCAAGCCCGAGCATTTCAAAGAATTAATTCCTATCAGGCCGTATGTACCTCATGGGTGGAGTGAGGCAATTAAAGATTATTGTCTGGCCGAACGACATTGGTGATGCGACATGGATTCGAACCCCATACCTTGTAGCTCACAGTCCGGAGACTTATCCACTGGACCACAATACTTCTACATATTAAAAGTATAGATGTTTGTTGTACAAAGAATAGAATCATATATTATATACTGTATACATGTAAGATATCATTGCACAAGCTTCTTTAGTTAATGTCAGTTCTGATTAACGCCACACCAGTCCTGTACCCTCTTTAGCGAATGTATCGTGATAACGATTGTATTTGTATAGCACTTTTATTCAACGCCTCTGTTTGTAAGGATTGTATACATACATCAAATATCCAATCATTGGATTAAAAGTGCAGGATATTATTGGAACATTTATTGTATATGCCATTTGGAACGGGGTGAGATTTACCAAGGACAGATTATTACACGTACAATAAAAGAGCGGCGCAAATTGTATACAAGCATATGCACTCTGAAATGAAATGAAAGAATACAAGTTGTGCAGATGAATCAAATCAAAGTTTCCTAGTGCTGCAATCCCCTTTGGAATTCGTTTGCAAAGGTTGCAAAATGTCTCCTTTTGGAATCGAACCCGGATATATGTATATGTACACTGTATATGAGACACTGACATATTTATTTTTCTAGTAAAAGATATTGACTACTTTAATGATCAATGGAAGTAATCTGTGTTGAATTCTTATTTTTGACAGTGTTTGGCTATTTATGGAAAAATCATAGATATTTGGTCATTTTATCATTCATTATATGGAAATTTAAAGTACAGTGGTATAGCCTATTTAATCAAAGTATATGCATCTATTCAAATGTTTCTATTTAAATGCAAGTTTGTAAATATCAAGATAATTGTGATATTGTGATTCATTAAACTATTTTTTTTTTCTAAACGCCTATATTCAATTTAGCTCAGTAAGCAAATTAATGTTCATGTTGAAAATTAAAAAAATATATTTTGGGGGATTTTGTTGTTTTCCTCGAATTAGATCGGACACTTTGTCCCACTTCACAGTACAACCTTTCCTCGGTTTATAGCTCGACCGGGCCCGTTCCCTTGTTCATCCCGTTGGATGTCTTGATCAGCTCAGCTTGAAAGTTGAACTGGAATGAGGAATGGCAAGCACATGCTGATTTTTGTATAGCCCTCGACTCAGGACGGGATGCGTCTAGTTTGTTTGTACCACGGCGAGGCCAGATTGAGCTTGCGAGTGGAATCTGCGCATGTGCACGTGGAATCCGGTAGGGTTGCTAATAGAGTGATAGTAATTATACAAATCATTCTTTCATCAACTCATCGTAAGCTCAATCGGTAAAAACAGCGTGATACTAATAGAACTCTGGAGTTGACGTGACGGTTCAAATCTCAGTATATTTAATTTATTTTCATTTATAAATAGTGAGGCAGAGCAATAAATAATCTAAGTCAAATGGTTTCTGACCTCTTTGCAACATTTCCTAGCTTGTTATGTATGAAAATGAGTTCATACTGAAATCTGGGCTCGCCGTGGTACGAAAAAATAAGACGCGGACGGGATGGCACACGCACTTTAAGGGCCACTATTAAAGAATAAAATCAGGAGGAGCTGAACTGTCTCTAAACGGGGTGGTCGGGTTACAAACTAGTTAGCACAAGTTGTGAACTCATAAGAATAGCGTTGGACATATCGGGAACTCTAGGTATAATTTGTTAAACTGACTACGAATGGGCTTAGACTACTTGGAAATAGCACATTTACCCGATTTGAACTTGATATGAATTGACTGTAGAAGACGTACAGGCGAGATGGACGTTTTGAGGATTGTTTATGAATGAACTATAGGTTCGTTTTATAGACATTATTTCCACATTTTACCTAGACCCCAACCCGTTTTACGATTTTAGGACAGGTCAAAAACGTAGTGAGATCTAGTTTGACTTGATGTGGGCTTTAGAGAAAACAGGCAGGTTATCGTTTGTGGAAAGTGTTTCTACAACTATTTAGCAGTCTTTATGAGTATATGTTATGCTTCTTGAAAAGATATTAAATTTAATCATGTATCAAAGTGAGTGATAATGCACAGTTTGAGGTGGATAAAGATGACTATTTGTAAGAAATTATGATAATAAGAATGCCTGTTAATGATGTTTAACATAAGTTTTGGTTATAGGGCGTTGATTTACCTAAATTGCGCTCTTCATAAACAAAATGTTAGAGAAATTTGTGATAAAATTGTTTATGCACCATTTTCTGTCGATAAAGATGTTTTGAGGGATATAAATGTTTGCTGTTGACCTTAAATACGTTTAGATGTCATTCTGTTAGAAGTTCGTAACAGACGGTGTGTAACGTAACTGAGTCTTATATTGCGATGTGTATTATACTAGTATCATGTGTTACAGAATTTACAACATGTTTAATTGATATATGTGAATCATGTGTACATTAAAAGGATTTATATTCTGACTTTGTGGGACGATTGGGCTAATAGTTTATCAGCATTGTTCTAGCCTATTATAAATTCCTGCCGATTGATGTATTTTTCGCTTGTCTGGTAGTAGTATATGCTCCGATGGCTAGACTTATATTACTTTCTGATGATTGATGTTTAGATATAATTATGTAATTTATTCAAGTACATGATTATAATATTTGATTTCAGTGAGTATACGAGAGAATCACGATTAGACAGATTTGATTCGGAGATCAATTTTGAGATACTTTATATGATATTTAATCAAGAGGATAACAATATTTCTGTATAGTAATTGTTTTGTTTTATGTTCATCATGATAATCATGTTGTTGCGAAAATAACCTTTATAATTGATTATATGCTAAGGTTTTTTTTGTTTTTTTTTTGTTCTGCCAATTGTAGGGTCTTCGGTTTTGCGTAAACACCGAGAAATAACGGTTTATGAATAAATAGCCAGAATCACGCTAACAAACGTCTCTTAGTCCTCATGTATTGTCTCGTCGTGCTATGACATAAAACAAACCTGTTAGTATACATTTGAAAGTTTGATTCGACACACATAATTATGTATTGCGCACTGAATCATAAAACAGTTATTTACTCAGAATATAGGGGTTATAAACATTTCTATATTTCAACAAATTACACACCATGAATCTGTCCATTGAAACGCCTTTTTCATGATTTCACATATGACGTATATGTTGTCATGCCAGACAATACATTGGATACTTAATTTCAAATTATCCCAGCTGAATTGATGACTTTTTACAGGATGCGCAATTGAAGTGGAAATCAGAATGTATATTTACTCCTACCACGTGCGTGTATGGTTATTCTCACAGGTATTGTCATCCCATGACAAGATTACTAAACGAATAAATTGAAATATAAAGTACGTCACTTTTTGAAATAAAAACCACAACAAAATTCTAACAACATTTATTCAACCGACTTCTCAGAGGAAAATTGGAGAGGGAGAGAGAGTGACAGAAGATGTGTGGGGGGGGGGNATTGAATTGAGACAAGATACATAAAATAACGATGATGAGGACGATGATGATAACAATAATAGAGATTTTCCTTCCTCATTATCTGATAATTTATCGTCTTTTTCTCCTCTCTCTCTCTCGTGATTCATGATTGAATTGAGACAAGATACATAAAATAACGATGATGAGGACGATGATGATAACAATAATAGAGATTTTCCTTCCTCATTATCTGATAATTTATCGTCTTTTTCTCCTCTCTCTCTCTCGTGATTCATGATTGAATTGAGACAAGATACATAAAATAACGATGATGAGGACGATGATGATAACAATAATAGAGATTTTCCTTCCTCATTATCTGATAATTTATTGTCTTTCTCTCCTCTCTCTCTCTCTCTTACGACCTTTTTCTTTTATCAAACTGATGGGCGACATCTAAAATAGACGTTTTAAAAAAATTCTTAAAATTACTAAAAAAGAAAAAACAAGACTACTTGTAATAAAATCGGTTTAGTATATTCATGCCAAGAACAGATTACAAAAGAAAATGCTATGACAAGTCTACTGCTTACTAGTGTAAGTCTAATACTTCAATTTTTCAAAATTGTAAGTGAAAATTCACACAACGCCATAAGCATTGTTGATTACATTACCAAATTAATTATTCAATCTTTTCTCATGATAATTGTTTAAAATTAAATAAAAACAAAAATATTGTATGGCTTTAAAGAAAAACTTCATTTTCCGTTATTGATTTAGTACAACTGTTGCATTTCTAGATTTGTGCATTCATATCAATTCGATTATTTTGTGTTAATGTTATTGTATTCATCGTAATTCGCATGTATTGTGTGTGATATGTAAAAAAGAAAAAAAAAAAAAAAAAAAAAAAAAAAAATAATAATGTTTAACATGGATTTGCTTTTCACATGGTCAGAAATTCGATATGTAAATAAATTTGAAGTAAAATATATTCCCAATGAAATACTTAGGAATAATATAAAATTCTGTAATTGATAATAAACCTCTGTATTTCCCGTCGAGGAAAAAAAAAAGGAATTTTTCAAATAAAACATGTTATAAATCAGGGTACATGGATAAATAACTCTCTATTCAATAACCGTTTTGATGTAAAGAATATGTTGTTTTGATTCAAAATGTCAAAATTAAAAAAAGCATTCCCAAAATATTGGTCACAAAATTTACGTTTAAACAAAGCTTCAAGTCTCAATAAAACAATGTACATTGAAACAACTTGAGATGTCATAAACGTTAAATGTACTAAAGCGTACAGCTACTATAAGGAAAAAAAATCGAAAATTGGTTTCAATTACTGGCAAAATATTTTAGGCCTACGAGAAACATTTGTTGGAAAGATGTATTTCAGTTCGAATTTGATAAGATAAGAGACAGTAATATCAAAAAATATAATTCTAAAATAATTCATAGGAAAATTTACTTTACTTAATTTTTGGATAAATTATGCTCAACTGGTACAAAGACTACGTAGAGCGGAACTGTGGGAAAGTCCAACCAATCCAAAGAGGTAAATAATATTTTATTTCATCATTAAAAAGTTATTTTAAATACAAAAAAAAAAAAATAACATATAAGCAACACATATAGTATAATTATAGTAAATTGTATATGCTCAATATCAAAGCCGTTTATGTCTGAGTAATAGCGATTTCTGTGATTTAAAAACGATACACATTATGAAAAGTAAAAGAGCCCACAAAAAGCTTCGATGTGGTTATTCGCTCATGCATACATTCGAAAAGATTTCGAAGCAGTAGCTCTCTCCTCATGTGTCGATAAACTCGTTGTATTGAAGTTTACTGCCAAGCTTCAGCACTATAGAAAAACAGAGACAACAAGAAACGCCATCAACACGAATTGTGTTCCTTTTGCTTTCTTTTCAGCCCACCTCCACTATTTTTTTGTCTCTAGGCCTGCCCTAATGGAACAATCACAGTGTTACCACATACTAAACCACTATGTGTACCACATAGTCAAACACAGTGTGGTACCACAGCGTGCTACCACGGCGTGCTACCACGTGTGGGCCACATGTGATGTCGGGACATGTGGTAACGCTGTGGTGTACTATGTAGTGCGCACCACATAGTACACCACAGCGTTACCACATGTCCCAAAAATCCCATGTAGCCCACACTGTGACATCAAGCACATAGTATACCACAACATTACCACACTGTGGTATGCATCACATAGTACACCAAAGCGTTACCACACGTCCCAAAATCACATGTGGCCCACATGTGGTAGCACGCTCTGGGACCAAACGCATAATTATCACATAGTCTACCACAGTGATTCATACCACATTGCGGTTAATATGTGGCACACTGTGTTAAATATTTACGACTATGTACATGATCTGAAACCCCACACTGTGAACATACTGTGATCGCAGAGTTTGCACTTAGTTGAATACATACCACACTGTTGTAAATATTCGTCACTCTGTGTTAAATATTACCGATTATGTGGTAAAGCAAAAACCCACATTGTGACAATAATTTGAGCACAAAGTGTTCACATAGTTAAAACATACCACACTCTGGTAAATGTGTCTTAAATTTGTTTTAAATTGGTCAGTTTATGTGAATATTATGTCGTAAACCTTAGGTTTGAAACTCCACACTGTGACAACAGCCTGAACACATAATGCTCACATTGTGAACATAGTGTGGCAACACTGTGATTGTTCCATAAGTGGGATCGCTCAATTATGATTATATTTCTATGTTACTGTTATTATCAATACTATTGTTATTTGCCGTTTTTATTAGTATTATCATTTAAATCATTATTATAATTATTATTAGTAGTAGTATTGTTATTATTAATATTATTATTGCTATTGTTGTTATTATTATTTTCATTCTTATCATTACTAAAAGTAGCATCATAAAATAAATATCATTATTAATAA
>BEXV01001743.1:38698-51278 GCA_003118195.1 Hemicentrotus pulcherrimus
TTCTTTTACCTTCTTTTATGTAATTCTCTGTTTCTTCCTTCTATCATCTTCTCTTATGTTATTTTTTGTTTTTATTAATTTCTTATGTATTTCTTTGTTTTTTCAATCTTAATATTTCTATTGTTTTTTCGGTAGAAATTGGTGGTGATATTATTAGAGTAAAAAAAGCAGATTTTTTAACCGTTTCAGCCAGTGAAAGGAAGAATAGACAAAATTTCATGAATTTTGACTGAATACACAATTTAAATTGACTTTGTACATGAAATCACGTTTTTGAGCCATTTTTGGCTTGACGAATTTTTTTCAAACGCGCGTAACGTCGTAATAACACACCCGGTCGTCGCAAAATTGGTCTCAAAAGTTGCGCAAGACTAAAAACAAAAAAGTAAAAAAAAAATCATGGGGCGAGCTTTTCCCATGGGAATAGGGTTAATTCTTACCTGGCCCAAGTGGCGTCCCTGTTGTAGGGTCCTTCTCTCTGTTTGTAGTCAACTGCGGAGAGGTCTCAAACGGCGTCCCTGGTGTAGTGTCCTTCTCTCTGTTTGTAGTCAACTGCGGAGAGGACTCAAACGAGGTCATGGCCATTGTCTGTCCGGATGCCTCACCGATGCAGGTCGGGAAATCTCCATCACTCCAGGTCCCATCTGATTGGCAGGTTAAGTTGACCACGTGACTCAGTTCGAAGCCGGCATCGCACACGAATCTAGCCACGCCCCCTGCCATGTACGTCGTCGCGATGGCACTTCCGTTAGCAGGGGCGGGAAGAGTTGGGCAACTCACTTAAGAAATGATAATTGAAACAAAATATGAACAAATGAAATACAGGTTCAAAATGTATATCGGCGAAATTGGCATATGATGAAGATGAAGTGTTACAGTCAATGATATCCTCAAAAGCAGGGCTCCAGGCCATCAACAACGAGTCAAACCCTGAGTCAAACCCTTAGTGAAAAAAATGCGTCTGTGCCAATAAACCGCGTCCGGGTCTGTCCTGTGCATTTACTTTTTACTGACCCAGGGGAATTAACGCTTCGTGTGTAGCAAGCAATACAAGGCTTTATTCCTGTGCGCCAATAGATTCATTGAAACAGAATAATATATGACTTAGAAAACAGCGAACAATACAGATAATACGAGTTGCACACTAGGAATCAAACCCGTATCAAGTGGTTTGCTAAGCGAGATTGTATCGAATAATGATGCAGTGTATAATTTTAAGGCCCGCTGCACACTATATGTTATTGTGCTGAAGGCAAACAGCGCCAGTGACGGGCGTGGTCCGTGATATGCTATGTGCGAGTGAAATCATAACCAAAGTGAATGCGAAATAAATAGTTCTACCTCTGCCTTGAATTACTGGTGAATTCCTGTTTACTTTCAAAGACTTAGTTAGCGCGGGTAATAACGAAATTGACATAACGCGTGGCAATATGACGCGCTAGGTTGTCATAACCTTGGGTCAAGAAGTTGCGTCTGAATCTTAAGGTTCTGTCGTGTTCTGTTGATATTGTATGCATGGATGAACATGATTGGTGTAATAGAATGGGATTTTGTGAGCAACCGTAATGACATTTTAAAATTTACCGAAAGATGCTCTGCTGTCGACCGCCTGCTCATACTGCACGAGTGACTTCACGGAATTCTGGGCAAAACTCTGCGACCCCGTTGTTTGGTAGTCGAAGATACAGAACGGGTTCGTACCGCAGACCTCTACCATTAGGCTTTGGTTGACAGAAGGGTTGGCGACAGGCTCAAATACAGGAGTGTAACTGCGGTCGGTATGAGATTCGTGGTCCTTGCCCGGTTCGTAATAGAATAACGATTCTGTTGCATCGCTTTCCCCTGTAGTGATGCAAAAGTGAGTGACCAAAAATTCAGACATTTATTCCTCTGCGACACCTATACGTTTTCAAGATGAGAATCAAGGACGATGTAGAGAATACCTTAATAATCCTGTAATAATTTGGGAGGGGGTGGTCTTGCATCCCCGAAGTAAAAGAAAAGGCTGGGTTCTTTTAAAGGTGATGAAAATAATGTGTGGTCTGTCTTATTTTTGTTTAAAGGGTAGTTTGGAACAAACGCATACATGTAATAAAAGAGTACATACTAAAAAAAGGATTATTAAATGCCACATTCGAAATATGACAAGAAATAGCGGAAGTTTTTTCGACCAAACAGTCATGTGACAAGTGTTGGTAGTCTCAAAAACTCATTAATATGCGCAGTGCATGTGATGTCAGCAAGATTGAGTGGATTTCTTATTATTTTGATGATTTCAAAACCTTATAGTAGACCACAATACCTTTATACTACTTCGAGGTTTTTTTCAAATATTAAGACATACATGTGTATGGCTTATTTGAAAAATATAATCATATGACCAGGATTCAACTATATCTTGAATCCCTATTTATTTTGCTTGCCCTGTCTCATAATCCTACTTAGGACAGGGACAATTAAGTAAAGGCGATGACTGTTATAGACCAATGATACACAATGTGTGTCTTAGATTGTTATTGTCAATAGCACTTCGAATTCAAATTAAAGGAAATATAATTGAAGACAAAATTGACATACAGTGAGAGAAATGATTGGGAGCAGAAAATGTGATCTTACATAGTAATCCAAACTGATAGTGCAACTGCTCAGTAGTCAAATCAGGTGAGAGGAAAGATCCTTGAGGAGTTAGGAAATCGTCGCTGGCATTACCATTCCACGTTCCCATCAGGCCTTGCGTCTGACCTCGAAAGGAGTCTGGAGCTACAAGAAGAATGCTCATGGCTCCCTCTGATGCTTTTAGATTCAGCCCTACCCCTCCATCGAAAGTTACAATGATTCCATCTGAGGTGATGTTGCGACCGGTTACCGAGACCCCTAGGAAAGCGAATAGAAGCAAAAAGATGGATACTAAAGAACTCAACTTTGCACAATATTAACTAGCTTATCGCACAACGATAAGTAATAAAAGCAAAATATGAGGGACAAAAAAAGAAATCTACAAGGATCTGGATCAATATAATTCTGCTCATTGAGAAATAGGTCGGTGGTAGGTGATACAAACAAATCATTACTAAAGCTTGGAGATTCTTGGTTTGGAACTACATCAGAATTTTATATTGGTGCAATATTTGTAAATACTGAGTTACTCGAACTATGTAAGTCTTTCCATTGTAGAACTGACCTAGGTCTCCTGGTCGCCTTCCTATTGTAAATACAGATGATAAACTGCATTCTCAGCATATTATTGATAGGAGGAAAAGGTACAACTTCGGGGGGGGGGGGGTAAATAATATAATGAATACAATTCCCACCGCATGACGTAAACAAAAACAGTTTAGTTTATAGGCGTGTTTTGATTCATAAACGGGAGCGATATATTTTTTTTTTTTTAATTTCTGAATACCTGAATATGACCATCGAGAAGTCTGATCGAAATCAATCCTTGTGAAGTTTTGTCCATCCTCGGCTAGTCGGACATAGGCATCAAGAACCCTGCGTTCGTTCGTTTGAACATGAATGACGTCACTATCACCATATCGTGCTGCCATGGCAACGAAAACAGTTGCATCAGTAACTCCTATAGCGAGAGATACAGTGAGGAGAACTTTTTCATATGAAAATTCCTAAAATCTTTCCCTGACAGAAATATCAATTTTCCTATAGAATGATGTGTAAGTGTACATACATTACAGAAAGGTAACAGGCGACTTCTTTATTTATTATGAACAGAATGAATGATCTGGCATTAGTTTCATCATTCAGCATGGACAGAAGTGTTTCCACTCTTTAAAAAAAAAGGTTAAAAATAAACTTCGTGGGATCCTAATCTTGGTTCATTTTTTAGAACCCTAGAAAGTTCTACCGAGTAAATTTTGTAATATGTCTCCCTTGAAGAACCTCTTGAAGGTTGTTCAATAATTTAAAGAACATCTTAGGGTTAAACCATTTAAATTTTTTAACATTGATATGTTCTTAAATGCACCTCTCACGCAGGGAGGTTGAAAGAATCTTGAAAGAACCTGTGGTAAATTTAAAAACAACTCGTTAAGAACAATTTTCTGAGAGTGAAGTCTACAATGAGAAAAATACAATAACTGAGATCTTGTTTTTCAAATGCCTGTCAGAAAATTGGTAATACGGTTTCAAGAATAAAAATCTTATTATATCTAACTAATCTCACATTCATGCAAACGGATATAAATCGACGTAACAATTACACTTTAACTGAGGACGGAAGACTAAACAAATAAATAGAATGTATATTTTACCAACGAAAGGAGCCGCTCTTGCTTGTAAGATGAAGGTGTCATTCAGTGCGTTCAGCAGAGTAAATTCACCGTGACCGTTGAAAGTGTACGTGGTTGAGTCAAGAGTTGAAATATGTGGATCGCCATTGCCCAATGCTATTTTGTGACAAAGAGAGAGGGAGGGAGAGATAGATGGAGAAGGGGGATGGATGGAAGAGAACATTAGAATTATAATAAATGTAAAAGGATCTGGGAAGGGTGTAAGGGGTGAATTTCTAAGCAATAATTGATCCATTAAAGGTCACTAAACATGAAGTTAAAGTTTTGAGCTGAAACATACCATAGGAAATGCCATTGGTGTCACAGAAAAATTGGTGTGTGCGTGGGGGGGGGGGGTTATGATACATTACTCCACTTCTCCTTCTATGGTGATACTCATCAACGCATGTTCAGCATCTAGATGAGGGTAAAGCATAGAGTTGATATACAGCTATATGCGGTAAAGTTCCTGAAAAAGGAACTAAATTGTTTCAAGAGCCACTTTGAACTGCTCCAAAGAAGGCAGTTCAACGATGGCTTGAGGTAGCTCTAACCATGTGTCACCAATTTCGTGATTTTCATTGTTTATATTCGTCTGTGTGAAACTATCGTTATTTAGGTGATACGTACGAAGTTTACGTTTCAACAATTAATTTCGTCAAGATTTGTATCATTTATTATTTATTATTTATTATTTATTATTTATTTATTAATTATGATTCTTCGATGATTTTGTCCGCAAGATATCTGAAGACTAAATGAAGTCATTATCATGAAACTTGCCATGATAATAGATTTTAGTCTAATTTAGAACTGCGTGACTTTTCAACTCATGATCATATCTTCATAACGAAAAGTCATTTCTCATTCATGTTTATCATGATCAAGGTTAATATCTGTCCGGTCAATTTCAGGTCAATAAAGGCGCGCGTACGCGCACTTCTGGGCGTCAACTAGCACTGTCTAGCTTATTTGTGGTCTATTTTACACCAAATTTTGGTATGTTATAGCTGAGACAAAGGGCGTTAAAGGTAAAGACCTGTATTGGAAACGCCCCAATTAAAAAAAAAAAATGAAATGAAAGCCCTCATTACCAATCATGTGAAAGAATGTGTTTTGACTAATACATGATGATAACAAATTTGCCGGGAAACCGCCTACTAATTCATATATTTGGTAAATTTGTTTCTCTCATGGTCTGTGAGAGATATAGTGTAGTCCCATGTAAATCTTTCTGTGTATAGTACTTGTAACTTTACGAAGAATGGGCCTAATTTCTTATCATTTTGATGATTCCAGAACCTTGCAGATGCTAGATGCTAGATGATCATCCTTTTCTGATCGATTCCACAACGTTTCTTTTACAATGCAATCGCATGACCATAACTGGTCTTTACCTTTAAGAAAGTGTGCCTTTCATATTTTGATCAGATGATGAGATCATAACGAAATATTCGATTGAATGTTGAAATGGCAAACTCTCTAGAACTTTGCAGGAATGGTGAACATGTCACGTATGTCCTATTTGTGAAACTTTAATAAACGTTAGTGTCCTCGTATTCAAATTATGCAAGTAAACCCATTTTTTTCTAGACTTTACTGTCAGACACTATTAAGTGACTGACTGACTTCTTTTTTTCTCTCTGGTAATAGAATACATCAAATGAGCTTTAATATAAAGAACATGAACATTTGTCTACATCAATAACCCACTTCCTGTAGTGACTCAAAATAAAGTTATTGAATATCTGCGCATCACAATAAAGGTAGAACATGACGGATAGAGCATTTCATGGAATAAGATGAAAATGTGAAATTGCATTATTTATTATGTCAATGTATTAAGCACTATGTACTGCTCGTATTATCAGACGCATGGTAGCGAAAAGTAATTTGAATTACAAAAGTACATTTCCCTTTTGAAGTGGCCTGTTAGTTTGCAGCTAGGTAGAAATTTGTTGTCTACATATCTGCAAGGAATATCCAGTTACGCACATGCCTGACATATTTTCTCATGGTGGAATCGAAAATGGTACAAAGGAAATGAGCTAGATAGGACTCCATCTCTTAAAGCTTCTTGGTCAAACGGTTGAATGGTTAAAATAAAAAAGGCATCATGGTATTCGTTAGAACCTTTTAGCTTCAATTAGCTTTTCAAAGGTCGATGAAAAAGGAATACCTGGAGGAGGCGGTACATAGTTGTTGCAAGTTTGAGAAGGCCGTTGTAATCCAAAGATATTGCACTCGGGATTATGTGGTCCACCGTAAGTACAGCAGTATGTCCACGGCAAGATGTCGACCATGAAGTGCGACAGATACGGAACCTAAATATTTGAAGGAACTCATGTGATATTATTTGTAACTTCCACATAATAACGAAGGAATATAGCGTGAAAAGAGAAAAGAAACAAAATAAATGTTAAACTATACTCACAGTCGCTCCTTTAGGTGCTGTTGACTTTTTCTTTCGTTGGAAATGCGTTTAAAAAAAAATAATCGCCGACTACAAAAGGTCGCTTTTCTCGTCGGTCTATTTTTTGGCAAGCAATTCTTTGAAGAATTTTTTTTTGTTGAAATAATAAGCCATTCTCTCATTTCCTTTCGCATTATATTACTTTACAACAGCTGTGACAACTCTCTTTGGGTTTTAAAAGCTGTTGATTAGGCTTATGTTTCCTTACATTTCTTTACAATTATCCAAACTTATACGGTACATGAATCTCAAAGCATTCGCTTTGATCCAGCTGAGGCATGCAGACTGCCATTGATCAATTTTATCAATCTATCAGCCAATTTAACTCGAAGTGTAGTGGTTATGGCATTGCCGTTATACTTTTAAGCCAGTGAATTTTGCAAAAATTACAAAAGGGTGGAAAGCAAAAGGGAACTTCGATTTTAAGCTACACAACCATTATTCTCTCATTTCCTTTCGCATTGTATTCATTTCGACGATAGTTATTAAAGCTTTTGTAAAGGTAATTCTTTTTTAAAAATGTATATATGTATGAATGCATGTATGTATATAGCGATGTGTGTGGAGTCGGTAGGTGCTATATTCGTATGCAGTTGATCAAGTGAAGCTCCAGGAAAAACAAATCATCTTTGTAATTTCCATTCATTTCCCAGTGCCTATATTTCGTCTTACATCTTCGCTTTCTTTACCTCTCTCTCTCTCCCTCGCTCTCTCCCTCTCTCTCTTTCTTTCAGCTCCTCACCTCTCTCTTGCCCACTATATCTTATGTATATTTTCTCCCAATTTTAGTGACGTGTTTAACCACGTCCTCTGCTTTCTTTTCATGTCTCTATTTGGTTTCTTTATGACGTATTATTACGTCTAACCACTATCCCACGTTACTCTATAATTATCTTCTAACCTTTTTAAAATCGGAATTATTCGAGTCATCTGTCTTTGCTCCTTCGCACATTTTATGGGGATAGGATTCACATATTTCTCAACGTCATATAAAATTATTACCCCATAAAATCCTTGGGTTGAAATTTTCTAACTTTTCTAAACCAATTTCTTTTTGCACGGAGGATCACTAATTGTTCTATGTTTGCGTATTTTATTGAAGTCCAAGCAGAACTCAATGATATGTATGTGAGTGTATGTGTTTATCCGAAGGACTGGTGTGTGTGATTGACTTGCTCTTTACTTTACTATGCATACCACTCCTTCTCTTTTCTTCCATCTGTTTAAAAAAGAGTCACACCAAATAAATAACCATACGAAAAAGGATCATACCTTTTTAGGTTCCCTATATGGGGTGACGCCCCCATGGTGGTAACGATGACTGTAGCCCCCTCCCAGACTATCAAAGACGTTGATGATCATTCCATCAAGACCATAGCAACACTCTTGTCCCCCTCCTAGTGTGCTGAAGAAAAAAAAAAGCAAAAGTTGACGTTTACTTTTCCCGAAGGACATCCATCTTCAAACCTTTAAAAGAACCTCCTAGTGTATTTTGTTTGAACAAAATAAATATTTTAAAATGGAAATTGTATGAAAACTGAATAATTTCAATATCGATTATCTTATTGGCGTTCTTAAGCAAGGTATTTTACCTTCATGGCTTCCTCTCAAACCAGAGGTTGAATAACTAGTCGGTAGTACGCTGAACTAAATTGTGGTTTGGATTAGCGTGTAGGTTTCCTAACCTTCCAATAGAGTATGGAGAAGCTACATGTAGCTCTTCCACATGGGTGTTTAAAACAAAATACCTCGGCGTGTCTGCTCGTATGCAGTGTATCGCCCCAGGTTTATAGATGCAGTTGCTAGGCGACGAGATGTCAATATCACACAGCGGATGCGGACTAAACCTCCCTATGTCGATCTGGGCCTGGTCAAGTGTGCATGGACACGGGTGCGTGACAGACAGAAAGGAAAGATTAGACCGAATTTCTTCTCCAATCCAATCATTGCACCAAGATGTTACGTCATCGCCGTTGTGCCACTGTAGAACATGGACCTTGCTCCAGAGGGCAGCATGAGTAGAACTAAAAGAAAATAGGAAAATAAAGAATGGGGAACGACGGTAATACATTTAAACATTGCTCAAATGCCACACACCAAGAACACTGTAACACTATTGGTCTACATAAGGTAACATGGCAAAAGATACATGGCATATTCTTGGAATGATGGTAAAAACTATTGCATACATGTATGTAAAAGTCCTTTTAATAGATGATGTCATGGATCTAGATATACCGGTTAAATCGGCCTTCTGACGCAGTTCAATGCGAAGCGCCTATGTCCATCAAGGTGCAAGCAGAAAGTTGTGGGAGCATTATTAAAATACATTTGGATAGGTCAAGTTATACTAGACCTACCAGTATTGCCTATGTGGGATATAAAGCGAATTACCGCCTCTTTTTAACCATGTGGAAACTATCGTCGCCTAAGTGATCTCAGGCATGTAAGGTACTATACAATCATCTCCCGTGATCAGCCCCAAGATCACCTCTGGGACAATAGTTTGTCAGACTCAAAAGAATCTATGTACTTTATATTAATCATCAAGAACGATAGATGAACTCAGAATACATTTTAGGTACAATATATCACATTTGCTTTCATTCTTACACATCCGCTTGATCTCCAGATTCCAGGACGCCTATAACACCGATGTCGGAATGGATCTCAATAGCAGGTAACCCTGAAACGCTGAAGTGACCAAGATGGTAGTTAATATTTTGTGCCACTATGATCAGAGGTCCACTAAACTCCACGTCACTGTCTTCTCGGTAGCCGTAGACAACAATGTCAACCTCGTCTACGCTTTCGAGGGCATCTGTGTTCCAAGTGATCTCGAAGTCGGACTCTCTTTGGTGGCTTTCAGTTACCGAGGAAAATACATTGTCAGGAACGTCCTCAACACTGACTGGTGGGCAAAAAGAAAAGTTCATCGCCTAGATAATCTTGGCATTGTTTCACAAAATTGTCAGAAATACAAGTTCGTCGACATCCTTTTGAAGCGTCTATATTACAATAAACCCGTGCTTCAATGGGATGTCGGCGAACTTGGACTTCCGACATTTTCGTGAACGATGCCAAGGTAAATAAACATTATAACGAAGCAACCTATCTGTCATGCTTCTGCTCAACTCACTCTCTGCCTTCAATCAAAGCACTGCAAATCACTCAATATGTCTATGCTGTAGCCCTTCTTCTTAATATGTGCATGGTTATACAATAAAATAATCTCAATCTGAAAAATGAGTAGATGGTTATAGCTTTAAATGAAAGACGATGTTCATAGGAGCGTACTAATTGTGAACAATCCTGTAAAATCGAACGTGACTCCATCGTTTAGAGATACGCGCAGAGGAATCCGTCCAACTTTGTAGAAGGTCGGGGAAACGCAGAGGGCGATCTCGTCTTCCAGAAGTCTTCCTGAAGTCTCGAGTCCGTCGAAATCACAGGTAATCAGGTTGGTTGAATTGAAGCACGGTCCGTTGATGAGAACCTGAGTTCCGCCAAACATTGAACCGACCAATGGGAACAGGGAAATTGCACCTGTTGTAACGAAAACAAAACTGTGGTCAACAAAGTGGAATAAACAAGGGCCCGGCATATTAATATTACGCACCTCGATGTTCATATGTAGGCTCTATCTGGCAATGCATTAAAGAAGTTCACGCGGAAGGACACTCACGTTCACTCAAGCACGCACGTTCTCCTGCATACACTTATTCGTCTATGCACCAGGTTGTGAATTATTAATGAAAAGATGGATGACAAAATATTTTAGGTTCATTCTAACTGACCGAAGCATAGACGTTTATTTTTACCCGTTTTATGACACGTTATATTATCTTGATTATTCAAAATCAAAGGAAATAGGACATGTCGATAAAAAAAGAAACACATAATTATACAGTTTATTGAAATATTGTGTGAAGCTGTTTCGATAAAAAGAAAACAAGTGAGTTCATAGAATGGCTGGGTCAGGGAGAAAATGTGGTGGAAGGGGTACAAAAGAGTGGATCAAGATGCATGGGTCATGAGTTGAGAAAAGACGAAGATGACCCAGTGAAAAAGAGTGTGGGATCCGGAAGTAGATGACATAAGAGGGGAAGGAAGACCGAAGATTTCTTGGAAAGAAATGATGAAGAAAGAAAGCTGTACGTTTGGTCCACAGATGAAGTATGCTTAAGACAAGAAGAGGGGGAGAAAAGGAGTGTCATCAGGGTCCGAAAGTCAGTAACCCCTTGTTGGAGGAAAAATGCTGAAAAACGCTGAGGATGATGATTTTGATGGTTGCATCAATAAATGCAAGAATGGTAATTGTTTACACACCGGATGTTGTACATTCTAGTCCTTCGATGTTGGAGTTGTCCGTTCTAAACACCCATCTTCCAGGTACACCAATGTTCGATGTCGTTTCGATATCGACGACGGCCGCTGTCTGAGATCCAGGGACACTGTAAAAGGTCACTCCGTCACCAGCGTTGAATCCAACCTAAGATTCAAGCAGGTGAGCTTTGAAGCAATACTTCCAAACAGATGTAACTTGATACGAGCTTGATTTATGTTTTAATTAGTCTTGTTCAATGTCTTATTACCCTGTGCGGTGTTGGTGCTTTACAAAAAGGGATGAAAGTCTTGAGAGTTGTTTTTTACTTATCTATTAGTTGATGAGAAACATACATGTGTATTACGTTATGCTATCGCCAAGCTGTTTTCTCTGTTGGGTTGGAAATAGACCACAATAACTGACCATCGTTTTTTAGATTATGATTCGAGATCTATATAGTAGTTTGATTTTCCTCTTGTTTTTGTGAAACTCCTCTTACATTATTACAAAGTGAAGTTCGAGTTAACAATTACAAACAATATATGTCTATTCGCTATAATGGAAACATGATGCATATATTAAAACGTGTTTTACATTCTAACTATGCGACTGCACAGTCCATACCTACCTCTTGAAGTCCTGTCTAACTGAAACCATAACTATGACAAAGATCGTCGTAAATAAAGACCATAATATTACTGTCTCAACCGCAGCCGAATACCAAAATGACGACAGACTCTATACCATAAATTAAATTACACCGAATGGTTGCGAATTTGTCATTCTGTACTCAATCGGCTTGGAGTCAGTTTGGCGGGTTGACTGGATGATTAGTTTGTATAAATGGGAAGGGCTACTGTAATACATAAGCTCGTTTCCGTATATATATATTAAGCGTGTATCCTTTTTATAAGAAGAGGGAACTACGAACTAACGATTTAATGATTTACCTGAGCGGGGGTACCACCAAGACCAGTATCACTATCACCACCACTGGCAGTTCCTGTTGTCCAGTTGATATCACCGTAATTAAAGATGGCGAAGGAGTATCGGCCATCCGTCACCATTACAGCTTGAAAGGAATTCCTCTGAACAATGATACAAACATGTTATTAAAACCTATATTATGATATTAATATGAAACGATTTTGTTTAATGAATAAATGCATATTATACAACAAAACGGGTAAAACGACAGAATGGTGAATGAAAGTGAGCCGCAAATCTAAATACTTTTAAATAGTGGAATATTATGAACAAACCAAATTTGAAATATAAAAATAAAACAACCAATATAAAGATTACCTTACGAGTCAAACTGCATAACTAGTCAAGAACTGTTTTACGCATTTTCAAAGGTTCGCATTGGGTCAAATACCTGATGTAATTCCTTTATCGTGCATGCAAATTGGCCGACACTTTATTTCAAAATGGTCGAAAATTATCTAGTAACTGAAACCCCGCAACATGCTGGGGGGGGGGGGGGGGGGGGGG
>BEXV01001744.1:35585-55775 GCA_003118195.1 Hemicentrotus pulcherrimus
GGGGGGGGGGGGGGGGGGGGGGGTGCAAGTAGATTTATTGGAATATTATTCCTCAAAGGATACACCTCCCATGACCAAATTATATTAGGGCAAATATTAATTGCCCCTCCCTCAAGATCGACACCCCTGGTAAATTTATTAATATTTAAAAAATGCTTGTGATAGGTTATTTTGATGATTTTGATTAAAGTAGGCCTTAGTTTTATATCTATTATTACCTCTCAAAATACTTTATTTTCTTAACCTTGCAAATTGTATTGACTTTCATATTTAAGCTTCTACCAGGAATTAAAAACAAAACTTAGATTGAAAGAAAATGACTTAAACTGGTCTTGGTGTAAGTATCTACCTCGATATCATTTATTTGCAGCAAAATGGCGAAATTTGTCAGGTGGTCACAGGAACACGTGACATGGGTAGCATTGACGTGACTTGCTCTACATCCTTCGGTTGACCACGCCCCTGTGTTACTAAAGAAATAAAAAGTAGCATAAGATCGCCAAGTTAGAAAGAGCATATATACACTGAGCATCAACTATGACATTTTTTCATCAAGACGTCTTTTTAACCAAGCTTTGGCAATACTATTATAACTTACTGAGGGCCTTAATGCGATCTTTCATGATACCTCGCCTTGTGTTAGAAAATGAAGCCTTAAAGTTAACACAGTTGTTAAAAATTCTCGTCCCGATGTATTGATTGGTTGATTTTATTCACCAAGCTTCCAACATACAACAATGTAGAAGAAAAGCAGATTAAAATGAAGTCAGCTTGAACGGTATAACCCACGAAAGCTCGAGAGCTTATTTCTAGTGGGGTCCCCGACATACATGTTCGAAATTAATAAGTTAAAATCGTATAATTTACGGACAGATAAGTAAAAAATTATTTATAAAGTATTAAGTATTTATAATCTATCTATTCAGAGCGTGGTTCTAAATACATGGTAGTTAAATTTGGTTAAAACACCGCTCTCAAACTGCGCCCGGTGGAAAAGAAAAATTCAAAAAAAATAATCATACAAAATGCTTACTTATCAGCAGAGAAATCGTAAAAGACACACAGTGATGAATTTTCGGTGCTGTCTTCCTGCATAATTATGAAACAGAATGAAATAAACAAACAAACAATATGAACAATATGTAAAATTTGCACCTACTGCATTTAAAGTATAAGAAGAATTTGGACCCTTTTCATTAACACTGAAGCAGTGGCGTGTTAGCACCAGAAGCCAACTATTAATACAACATAATGAGAATAAATTTATTACGATTACTCTTTGCTTGAAGTTAGCTAAAACAACAATCTTCATTTTCATCAAAAAAAAGGATAACAGAATTTCATTCACTAAACAAACAAAAAATACTCTTTGAAAAATAAATATGCAATATGGTAGAATTAAAGAAATGAGTGATGATGGTTATTATCAGAATTAAACTTGGAATTTTACAAGCTGACTGTGTCATTAATTATTACCTCGTTCTCTTTCATGCGTATATCATGATGATTGACCTACCTGGTTGTTTCTCAAAACAATCGTGATTGGTTCGTTGAAGGAGACAGCGCCGTCATTAGCCAATGACACACTAGCACTTATAACCTGGCTGTTGAGTTCAAAACTAACGTTAGACCTAGATAAAAATAAAAAATACACGTATGCAATTGTTAAAGGCAATTTATTCAAACAGACGAAAACTCAAACTAACTAATCAACAAAAGAAACAGACAAATTGCCGTCATAGCAAGCATTCTTTTACACTTTTGTGTTTTGCAAAGAGTAATTTCGCGATATAGAAGGTGGCCATTTTAAATTTTAAATGCCGCCTAAAACTGTTCATTATTCTTATACATGTTAAAACTCCTAAAAATGGTCTATACAACAGGTAATCTGCTAACAGGTGATTCTTCCTAGAATAAGTCAGTCCAATTACCCAGTGTTCTCGACTAGGTTTCCACCAAGAGGGGGCGGTGTTGTATGGAGGATAAACACTGACACCAAGTGACCTGAAACAAAAACGGATCAGAGACATTTAATGAAAATACCGATGAGACCTCCAATGACGTAATAATGTTACCATGAATCATTAGATAAATAATTTCTATAATTTTGTAACCTTTGACCCTTCCGTCGATCGTCCTGGAATCATTCTAACGATAAAAATTAAAAAAAAAAAAAAAAAACGGTTTAGAAAAATCAAACATGTTTGTGGGNGGGTAAGAATAAATGTTAAATCAAAATCAAAGTATTAGATTATCTACGCAATCAAGGAGTCTAGCTTTTTGGGTTACCGTCCGGATAGTCAGATATATTACTCCATTTTTATTCATGAATAAGAAAGTTCGTATTTATATACTTTGCGATAATAACTGGTTAACAAAAGTACAAGTCAATGAGAATTTGGGATTTTGTTTGTTTGTTGCTCTTTCGTTTAAATGAGATATTTACCAGTTGCATTTTCGGGGAGGACCACAGTAGGGATGGAGATATTCGCATCATCCGACGTCGACTTCGAGTCGCCCGAGGGAAACGATGTCCCCTCGAAGTCAGCCACCGGTACGATCTCGATTGCTACGGCTGAGTGGGAGAGGAAGAAGAAGGGAAGGAGGAAACGGAAAGAATGAAAGGGAATGGAGAGAGGGAAGGGAGGGAGAGAAGGGAGAAGGAGGGGAAAGGGAGGGGAAAGGGAGGGGAAGGGAGAGAGAAAGAGAAAGAGAAAGAGGGAGGAGGATGAGAAAGAAAGAGAACGAGACAGATACAGATAGAGTTACACAAAAAGAAGAGGCAGATAGGGAAAGAAAAACGTTGACAGGTGTCACAAAAAGAGGCAGAAAGACAGAGAAGGGGAATTACAGACGAACACGTAAAGATTTGGGAGAGAGATAGATAGATAGAGAGAGATTTATATTCAGAGAGAGAGAGAGAGAGAGAGGGGGAAAGGATAGACATGATAAACGTCTTTATTGATTTAACGTGTCATCATTTAAAAGTAACAGTTGCATTTATATATGCTTCGTCGAAATTTCTTTTCTTGTTATCATCATCATCGCAATTTGATATACTCATATTTTAAAGCATATTATTTTAAGATATGCTAGAACGTTTCTATCAAACTGTAGCAAAAGGGTTAAAAAATAAGTGAGGGATTATTGTAAAATACATGTGTATGTATATGAGACAATAAGTAATGTGAAAAAATGATAATTATATACCGGTTTCGCCGACCACGATAGTTGTTTTTAAGGGCTCGTCGTCTGCTAAGCCTTGAAGTAGACTGAGAGCTACATTAGACATTGCATTATCTAGTTCTTTGAGTTGAGTGGCTGCCTCCCTAGCCGATATATTGGCGCTTGAACTCGCATTATTGCTAGTAGTACCGACCTAAATGAAATGGGGAAAAATGTACAGATTAATAGTAAGATAATGAAAATGAAACTCTTTTAAAGCCCAAATCAAGTTACAATTTCTTGCCTCGTACCAATGACACAAACATCATCACATTTGCCATTTCCCTTGAAATCTCGGAGATGACCCTCTGGAAGAAAAACATGGATAATAATGAGACTACCCTTGGTATACAAAGTATCATTATACTACTTACTGAAAATGATGAGATGATGTTGACCAGCTCCCGACGAACGACAGTATTGTTTGACGTTATTTTCGCTGTGGTAGGCACAGGTGTTGATATGGTAGGGGTTGGGGATGCAGAACCAGAACCTGTCGTTGTGGTAGTAGAGACTGATGCTGATGTGATAGAGACTGATGCTGGTGTTGTAGAGACTGATGCTGATGTTGTAGAGACTGATGCCGGTGTGGCAGAGACTGATGCTGAGGTGGTAGAGACTGATGCTGATGTGGTAGAGACTGATGCTGATGTGGTAGAGTCTGGTGTTGATGTGGTAGGTCTTGATGTGGTAGGCGTCGATAAGATAGAACCAGTGCTACCTGCATACTCCGTTGTTGTACTCGTCGTTATCTGCGAGTCGGACTGCGTTGTGAGAAATGTTGACGATAATAAGCATGGTCAGGGGATATTTGCCGACAAGGCTCTAAATATGCTAAATCAACCTACACAAAATGTATATTGGGGGTGTGGTGAGGGGAACGGGAGGTTGACACTAAAACATACCAAGTACGCCCTCTAAAGATGCCACTGAATACATTTTGTAAAAAAAGAAAGTGGGTTTCAGCTTCTGTCAAATTGTTTGAAATACTTGAAGAAAAAGAAATAGAATAAAAACGGAAATGTTACCAAATGCAAGACAGCAATTGTATCTGTGAAAGAACTTTGTACAAAATAATGGTAAATTCAATTCATTTTTATTTCTGTTTCAAACAAAACACTACATATCATTCATAATGATTTACAACAAATATTAAGGAATACATATTGGAAACAAATTTAATCGTTACGAAAAGTTAGTTGTAATACCCTAGGTGTTCTGTAACTATACACATGAATTTATGAGGCATGATATAAATCACTGCACTTTTTGTGTCCACTTATTACTTTATATCATCGATATATTTTGGGGGTCTAAATTTCATATAAGCTATATATTTTTTAAACAGAAAAACGATGAAAGAGAGGATGTCAACCCCTAGCAAACATATGGGAAGGGGCAAAAGCAACCTCTAAAAGTAATTTTTGTTAGCTTAAATTTACCGCTGTCTCGTCTGAAGTCTCAGGAGACGAACTTGAACCAGATTCGGTTGTGGCTTGATCCACGTCTTTCTTCCCATTTCCATTTCCATTTCCGTTTCCGTTCCATCTCCCGCCGCCCCAGCCGATGCTGACGTCTCCACTGGTTGAGCAATCAGATCCTTCATGAGTGAAAAAGAAGAAGGAAAACAAGTTTATGTTTTTGTTTATTCGTAAAACAAGAAATCTTGAAACAATGCATTAATTGGCATTGGTTTCGGTCCTCGCGTATGAAAACATACCATTGTATGGATTTTGTTGCATTATTTTGGGAGTGATTATTTCTCCTATTTTTTATGATTTTCCCCCTCAAAATAAAATTTATTTGCAAGACTTGCCATGAGATAATTCAAATTGTGTCGCATGGTTCCGACCCTATACCGACAGAACTATCTAATAATCATGGCATTAAGATACTCTCACATTAAAAAGCTCACTAGATCTTACCGGCTCACTAGATCTTACTCCCCCCCCTTCCTCTTCAAAAATGACGAGCTGGTAATCCAGTGCCGGTTCTATCAACGCTCCTCACCTTAAACCATCATATTCGTACTATTTGCAACCATTCTCCTTGGATCCATTACATACTTACAATATCATTATCAATCGTCACTCGCATCACGTGGCGAGAACTTCCCATGTTTTATGTAGACCATATATCAAGAAAACGATTGTTTAAATATTTATAATGTTCTTAGTTTTGTATGGGACACTGATATACCAAATACCTTGGACCTGCCCAATTATGTAGTCCTTGCCCAAATGGCACTTAAATACAACTCATTTTTGTTAACCGTTAGAAGGTATACTAGTGATAGATCTCATCTAACTTGCCATTGTTTATAACGACGCCCTGTTCTCCGTTTTTGAACCCGATTCCGCCCTGAACGTTTAGCGAGTCAAAGCCAAGGCAGCTCTCATTGGCTAAAAGTTGGACCACGCCCCCTGCTCCGCCCCCTCCGCATGCGTTGTCATTCTTTGCCAAAGATCCATTTCCGCCCTCAACGTTCAACGATCCAGCATCCATAATGTAGATCTGTTTCATTAAAGTACAGCGATTTATTCGTTAATGATAAATGACATTTTGGTCTATGCAGAGAGTTACAATCATACAACGATTTGGTTTTGGTATTGTAGATACTGTACTCTATCAGTTATGATATTTATATACTTAAGTGGTTAAACCATTTTTTGTTTTCTGTTTGTTTATGGTTTATCTCTATCACATGCTGTTACACTGCCTAATATTACCCTGACCCTCTTCTTTTCCTTGGTAAAGCCTGTAAATCTCATTTTGCTTTTCAATGTACTTTTTAAAATAACAAGTTTGGATGGTAATAGTGATACCGATCATTTTATTTGTCCGTTCAACAACCTTGGAAATCAAACTGAAGGGAATTCAAAATGCTCAATGCATGGTGTCACTTCTTCAACAAGTAGGCCTTATCACCTACATTGAATACTAGTAATATGTACCCTGTTCTGCAACCACAATGAAGAAAGGAAATTTACTGTTACATAATCTTGTGAATTTGTGAACATTAAATATGTCAGGATTATATAAAAGTGCCGGTCTATACATTAAAAGTAGATTTTGATTTGATAAAATGAATACACTTAGATTTGTAGATAAAAATGGTAGAGCTAAATAGTAGTCAACCATTATCAGCTTGGTACTCACGGATTTGGCGATGAGTCGAATAAGCCCACCGCTGCCGCCGCCCCTACAAAAGTCCTGTCCTTCCGTTGTCAACTGCCCTCCTTCATCTCCACGAGCCGTGATTTCAGATCCTAAAAAAGAACATGGATCATCATGATAAAGTAGTACCCAGTTTTGATATTCAGGGGCGGCTTTACGAGGGGCGGGTGGGGTGCGTCAAGGTAGAGGGTTGCCGTCTAGGATCTGGCAAACTGGCTTTGGTTGGAGTTTTTTTTTTTTGTAGATAGATAATCCTTCCAAAAAGAAAAGTATCAATAATGATAATAATAATAATAATAATAATGACAGTTGAATCGGTTGGCAATTTCAAGCTCCATTGGGCACAAAAGCCCACACATCCATCTAAAGGCGCCTTCAACAGAAATGTCAATTCAAAAGCTTGAAAGTAAATGAATAAAAAATGAAGCCAACTAACTAAAAGCTGAACTCTAAAAAGGGTGGGTTTCATGAATTGCTTTGAAAGTTTGGATGGTATAGGCTGTTTGAAGAGGATAGGGTGACTTATTGCACACAGAAGGAGCTGCTGGTGCAATTGCTTGAACTCCCAGTTTCTTTAAGTCCAGATTTTCTTAAGCCTAATATTACTAGCAAATGTTGCTTGTCAGAGATGTTTTCAGACCTTTGTATACAACACTATGTTATAGCGCTGAGAGTTCTGTAATTAGTAAGATAGGAGTAGGTTCGAAAACTGACAAACGTAAAACATTCAATACTGAAATGACTTCGAGTTTTGTTTATGAAAAACGGTTGAGACCTTGTTCACATCAATAATTATATCTAATAATAAACAAGGTTATATTTGATTTCAAACACAATCATATCACAAAACAACCTTTGTAAATGTTCAAATCAGGGAGACCGTATTAGGTTTGCTATTTATAGCGGAATTTTAAAATCATGATAATTTCTTTGGTCTTTGCTTGGTTAAAATTTGTATGCCAATCTTCTTCATACCCCCTCCCCCTAAAAATGGTTTAGCTACGCCACTGTTTCTCCAATATGAAGGAGAAATGTGATTGATAACTGACCTACGTAGATAAAACCCGCTGCACTCATCTCCAGTGCACCACCGCCAACAGCCCTCTTTGTCCCATCGATATCCGTCGACGTTCCACCTAATTAGAGTAATTAAAATGTATAAAGAATGGAATATTGACCAAGACAGGAAGAATAGAAGAAAAACAAATTAATATATTGGTTCTTTATGATAGAACTGTGCGTGTTGATAATTCATAAGTTGATCAGCAATTTATTTGTCCGCCAGTTTGTTTATCTTTCATAATGCACGGTGACCTCTACGATAGTGAAATAAAGAATCACTCTCAACATTTTGATAGTACAACAGAGTCAATTTTAAAGCCTATCTGCACTAGCTTGACCGGGAGGGATTATACCTCCCTACAAGGTTACTGACACGTTGTTTTCTCATCAAACCAGCTCTCAATTAATATAAGAAAAGGGGACCATAGGGGACCAACGGTCACCGATTAGGTATTGTTTGCTAGAGGGCGCAAGTAGCTGTGCAGTGAGGATTAAACCGAAGGAATAATCAATCAATCGTCAACTTTTAAGTGCGTACGACATGTCGCTGACAGTCACATGTTCTTTTTCCAGATCCATCTTTATCGTGTAAGAATATCAAGATTATCTGAATATTAGAAGAGTAAATGAAATGGAAACAGTTTCATATGCGGGATTAAGTCACCTGCGCTTCCTCCAAGAAGATGTTCTGTTTCATTCACCAAGTAGGCCTGGCTGTAGCGGGTGGAGGGGGTCATAGCCCCGCCCATTCCTCCATGCCCCGCCCCATCAGAGGAGTTTGGTGCAGCTCCACCGAGACCTCTAGCACCTGAGGAGTGGAGTCGAGATGGGGGGAGGGGGTAGGGGAAGAGAGAGAGGGAGAGAGGGGAAGAGAGAGAGAGGGAGAGAGAGAAAGAGAGAAATAGGACGAGGGAAACATAGAAAGATAGACAGAGATGGAGATGGAGAAAAAGGAGACAAGGAAGATAAAAAAAAAAAAAACAAGCAGACAGTGAGAGTCAGAGAGAAAGAGATGCAGTAAATAAAAGAAAAATGTAAGGAGTTTAGAGACCGAATGGTGGGGGAAGAAATATGAAGAGGGGGAGAGAGAGGGAAAAAGCGTGAGAGAAGAAGAAGAAAAAGAAGAGAGAGAAAGAAAATATACTTTGACTAAGGTCAGAAGACACGGATCAGAATATAGCATGCAATAAAACATTCAAATAGATATAATGCACTGATATCAAATATTATAATTTTCACGAAAACGCGATGGACCAGGGTCAACAAATGGACGTCAAAATACTTTGATCACTTTAGAAAAAAGTAGCGATCCATGTGATATTTCAAAATAGCCTTATGATAATTCATTCTTTGGGAAGGCTAGAATGATATTGCATCCAAAGTGAAAAGAATTATATTATTATGAGGCGATATATGGTCTCTACAGACTTTCATTCGAAAAGTGAAATGTGATATTTCAAAATACCCATATGATAATTCATGCTTTGTCGATGCCTGGAATAATAATGTAATACGGGCTTTCATTCGAAAATCCCACTTAATGAAAGAATACGGAATGACAATCAATTTCCCACTTACGTCCAAATCCACCTAAATGTTGATCTGCGAATGAATTGGACTCGTGGCCGTTTTGCGACGAGTTCATGCGATCAAGGTGAACGGTCGTATTTATGATGACGTCACCAAAGGCGCTGTGCACACGAAGCGCATTTTCTCCATGGACCTCAACCCTCAGCGCTGAGCCAAGATACAGTGACCCGTTCACATGGAAGGTAGCGACGCCATAATGCCAAGTTGTGTTGAAATCATCGGTGTAGTTATGGTAGGTTATGCTGCCACGGAGAACCACTTGCTATAGATAAAAAAAGGCATATCAAACTAAGTTGCGATTACAATATATATTATATTTCAAAACAGTTGAGTCTCCAGTAAACGCCCCTTGGTGTAGATTGATCTAATCAATCAATCGAGTGGATTAAGATATAAATAATGAAGTAAAAAAATCATGGGTTAGAGAAGCAAGCGTTACCATGACATTTGTAAACAAATTATGGAACTGCCTTGATCTTGTTGATTAGAAATTTGACCAAAGTGCTCTTCGCAATGTTTCATGAATTGTATGCATCCTTGAATTTGATATAGAGTATAGAGAAAGCAATTTCGAGAGTGGTTGGGGGATGGGGTTTTATTGTTACTTCAAGGTTAACAATACGTCACATCAAGCTTTTACTGACGAATCAAACATTGGCTAGGAAATGCCATTAAAAAAAACCCATTGTAAACGGTAACTTTCTGCAAAATGCGCTACGAGGCCGACATTGACGCAGGATGTTGAGTAGCTGGTTCAACTTCAAAATTATAAAAAGTTAAAAGTTCTCTTCTAGTGACAACAATAAATAGAATGGAATAAAAATACACAAATACGGTATAAACTTGATGAAAAATTGCCACGAAACGAACATATTTCAGATATATCAAACGTGAGCAGTTTCTCTGTTTTCTTCTACCTCTACATCTAGATCTACATAGCAGATGCATGAAAAGAAGTTAGCCAAATGCACTTAACAAGTATCTTTTAAGCTCTTTAGGTATACGTATCCACAAACGTTATTTATATTGCTTTAAACATTTTGTTATAGGTAAAATTGCTTAGGCATATACTCTGCTGTCTATATTACATTATTTTGTACCTGATTCACACTTGCACTGTAGCGTTGATCACAGTCCAGCTGTTCTGTACTGGGATCTAAGGTGGTATAGTCTGTTGTGCCAGTCATGTCGGTACTGACAATCTCGGTAACGTTCTTAACTACAGTTGCATTCTCGCAAAGGGTTGTGGTGGCGCCCTCCGTGGTGCTTACGGTGCTCCCCGCTGTCAGGGTGCCAGGTGTCGTGTCCGAGGGGCATGATACATCATCATCCGTTCCTGTTGACATTCCCGTTGACTGACCTGATGTGGTCTTGTATGGAGTGGTGGTCTCGGGCTTTCCAGGTAGAACTGTAGTCTCTGGAGTCACGCTACTTGGGTTGGTCATGCTGCTCTCAGTGTTGTCCGACGTGGAAGTGGTTCCAGTTGTTGGGTTCCACAGCTGTGTAGGCGACAACCACGGCGTGGTATCATCTGCCAGAAGAATATATTAAAGACCAATAGATCACGAACATGGATAACTAGAATGCATCAAATTTTATTACGAGAAGCTGTATAGAAGTGTTGGTGGACGTACTTTTTGACTAGACCAAACTAGACTGCCTAACTTTATTTGTCTATGGTGTATGTACAATTTATGCGTAGATGATGCCTCTTTTTTGTCATCATCACTTCATATAGGATATTACTTGGTTTAATCAAAAGATTATAAAAGTCTCAATTATCATTAAGTCATACTTCGGTATTTTGAATTGTGAATATTGATTTTTCAATACACTTGACTTTCATCGAAGGAAAAACATGTATACCCTTTCGACATTTGAGTCTTATCGATTTTCTGAGCTATCAAGGAAATCTTGATTTAAAATGATTCAGAAGTACAAGTAACATGAAATCAGACCTAATTATATAAAAAACATTACATACTTAATGAACATCTGTTCGATAGGTGCAGAAATAAAAGACTGTGTGGACCTATTTACAAAACGGCTTTGTTTAAGGCTTACATCGAATCATTGGGTCACCGCGTTGGGTCGGGAGGTCGCGTTACCGGACCTCTTGTGAAAACATGCCCTTTAATTTACAAAATATAGGGATAATGTTTGTGAAATAAACCCCTCTCATCTACAAATGGTCTGGTCCAACTTACCCGACACTTTGTGAAAACCCTACGGCAAATCTACGAAAGGTCGCATGATATTCCGTTTTCGTTTCACGAAAGGTCGTGTAACGCGAACATCCGACCCGACGCGAGGCCCGATGATTTGAAGTAAGCCAACAAAGCTTGTCTTGACAATCCGTCAAATTAGTTCTTTTGGTGTTTTTACACCCGTTTGATTATATCCTAATTAACGACACGGCTTTCAAGCGTAGTAGTAAAATATTACAAAATAATGATTTTCAACTGTTCTCCGTAAAGCCATTGAATCACACAGACCCATCATCAGCTTAATATATATCATATTAACGATGTAATTGAATCTTTTCTGCCCAATTTATCGGTGAAAGAAATTGTTAATAAAAAACCTCATATAGTCAGACGAATGGGTGATGGTAAGGTCGTTAAAAATAACAGTTGCATACTTCATTATGTCGACATTTTCATGAAGTGATAATCAACGTTCTTTTTTTTCTAGCGTGTACTTCATCAAATTAAGGTTGAAACATGGCTAGACAGGGCGGCGTTACGCCGGTACGGAAAAGGGAACGATTGTCTCCTTGATTTTACAAACATGGCTTGAACAAAAAAAAATTGTTTGTTTATCTGTTTTATTTTTTGGTTTGTTTGCTTATCAGTCATTTGGTTGGCATATAATGCCTCGAAATATATGCAGGTCTTTTTCCCTGAGAGAGGTTTTTGAAACGTAACACACTTCAGGAGAAAAAAAATCAGGTGCCGCCCCTATTGATGGACTGGAGTATATAATTGAACAGTTTATTATTATTGAGAGTAGAATCACTATGAAGCTGATTTGTATTGCAAAATATTTTTCGGAAAATAACAAATGAGAAGCTGATCAATCAATGTCAAAACGTGATGAGGCCGATGGAAGCAAATTTTCAGGACAATATTTTACATAGTGAATATGAATACGTTAGAAATGGACGGTCTTCAATAAAGTGATTCATACAAAACGTGTTGTCTGTTATAAAGAAATTGAGATAATTGGGGGAAGCAATTTGTTAGGTGATTAAATCACTAAACGTGGAACAACTACTTTATTAGGTGGTCTGTCTATGACAGATCACCTATTGATTTTGCCAGAATTTTCTTTATTTATTTATTTATTCTTTATTTATTTTTATTTCTTCCGTACACTTTTTTGTGCACACGTTTACTCGAAATCGGCATGATCATATTCCTTCAAATTTCTGTCAGTCGTAAAACCCCATGATTTCAAGTCAAATCAACTTTTTCAAGGTCATCAGGTCACCGTGACGTCATCCAGGCGCCATTTTGTAAAAATCATGTCATTGTCATATCTCAATAACGGGTCATCAAAAATCAACCATATTTGGTATACATCAATTTCGGGTCAAACGTCAACTAAAAATGTCAAAAAATTCCGCGCGCGCACCTCGACGCGCACGTACGCGCGCGTCAAAATTTCAAAATGCTCAAAATCATCTCAAATTAATTTTGCATACGTTCNTAAGGAAAAACGTGTATACCCTTTCGACATTTAAGTCTTATCAATTTTCTAAGCTATCAAGAAAATCTTAATTTAAAATGAAGTATAAGTAACATGATATCAGACCTAATTATAAAAGAACATTACATACGTAATGAACATCTGTTTGATAGATGCAGAAACAAAAGACTGTGTAGGCCTATTTAAAACAAAACGGCTTTGTTTAAGGCTTACTTCGAATCAACAGGTCATTTTGTTGGGTCGGAAGGTCGCGTTACCCGACCTCTTATGGAAACTTGCCCCTTAATTCACAAAATGTCGGGGTAATGTTTGTGAAATAAACCCCTCTCATCTACAAATGGTCTGGTCCAACTTACCCGACACTTTGTGAAAACCCTACGGCAAATCTACGAAAGGTCGCATGATATTCCGTTTTCGTTTCCCCCGAACATCCGACCCGACGCGAGGCCCGATGATTTGAAGTAAGCCAACAAAGCTTATCTTGACAATCCGTCAAATTAGTTCTTTTGGTGTTTTTACACCCGTTTGATTATATCCTAATTAACGACACGGCTTTCAAGCGTAGTAGTAAAATATTACAAAATAATGATTTTCAACTGTTCTCCGTAAAGCCATTGAATCACACAGACCCATCATCAGCTTAATATATATCATATTAACGATGTAATTGAATCTTTTCTGCCCAATTTATCGGTGAAAGAAATTGTTAATAAAAAACCTCATATAGTCAGACGAATGGGTGATGGTAAGGTCGTTAAAAATAACAGTTGCATACTTCATTATGTCGACATTTTCATGAAGTGATAATCAACGTTCTTTTTTTTCTAGCGTGTACTTCATCAAATTAAGGTTGAAACATGGCTAGACAGGGCGGCGTTACGCCGGTACGGAAAAGGGAACGATTGTCTCCTTGATTTTACAAACATGGCTTGAACAAAAAAAAATTGTTTGTTTATCTGTTTTATTTTTTGGTTTGTTTGCTTATCAGTCATTTGGTTGGCATATAATGCCTCGAAATATATGCAGGTCTTTTTCCCTGAGAGAGGTTTTTGAAACGTAACACACTTCAGGAGAAAAAAAATCAGGTGCCGCCCCTATTGATGGACTGGAGTATATAATTGAACAGTTTATTATTATTGAGAGTAGAATCACTATGAAGCTGATTTGTATTGCAAAATATTTTTCGGAAAATAACAAATGAGAAGCTGATCAATCAATGTCAAAACGTGATGAGGCCGATGGAAGCAAATTTTCAGGACAATATTTTACATAGTGAATATGAAAACGTTAGAAATGGACGGTCTTCAATAAAGTGATTCATACAAAACGTGTTGTCTGTTATAAAGAAATTGAGATAATTGGGGGAAGCAATTCGTTAGGTGATTAAATCACTAAACGTGGAACAACTATTTTATTATAATATAATTCCGCTGGAAACAAGTTTATTGCTCATCAAACTCATGATGGTATGATGTTTTGTTAAGTCATAGGCGTCGATAGAATAATATTAAAGGGATGGCCCTACCAAATTTGTCAAATCGTATGTCAAATATTCCTACAAGCAAAAATACGATAAAGAAGCATGCCGTTTTTTTTTTTTGCCGGAGAAGATAAAAAATACTCGACAACATCACGAATTTCCCGATATAAATGTTTCAATATAGGGGAGCTTTGGAAAAGAGTCAACTACGCATAGAGTTTGCCCAATTTAAGCCTCGGTCACAAATGCCATTATAAACTACTATGAACGCCGTACGATTTTTAGACAATAGAAAAACAGGGAGATTCGTAAGAAATTAACGTTCGTACGAACATTTGTGACTGTAGCATTAGTTTCAGTATGGCACATATTGCCTTGTCTAAAGCCTCGGTTACAAATGCCAATACGAACTGGCTACGAACGCCGTACGAACGATTCGAGAAGACAACGGAAAAACAGGGAGATTACGAACCTTTGTGCAAAAATGGCATTTGTGACCGAGGCTTTAGTTATATCAAGATGGTCAAGCTATGACATGTGTCTGGTTGAGACACATCTATTGACACATCAATGTAGCTCTTCCTCTTTTTGAAATGCGTTGAAACGTCTGAAGGTGTGGCAGTAATTGCAGTTGTACTTCACAAAGCTGCAGATTTAAAGTTAACTATAATCGTATTCACTATTATAGCATGACTTGTAATCTTTCAGATACACAATTAACACGAGCGCAACTACTACTTCTGACATGTCAATCTAAGGCAATTTCAATAGCCTTGCCCATCACCTGTATAAAATACGACGACTTATTACGTAATCCGAAGATGATTTCTATAGGATATATAAGGGGTATGGAAATTGCCCTAACTCAATGGAGTTGATTTTTTCTTCTCGAAATTAATTGTGATCGTGTTAAAAAGTTTAAAGTTCAAAGTTTTTTTTTGTATTAAATGAATTGTCTCTATGAATATCTTACGGACATACATCTATCAGATCAAATCAAATTATCCCTTTCTAACTCACCTCCACTTCCATCTTCAGAAGACTCGAATTCCAGGACCAAGTCTTCAATGGACATCGTACATGTATACGTCACGTTTTCGCCGTTTGTGACGTCATAGGATAGACATGACGTACTGTTGTCGTCACAAACAAGATACCACACGCCGCAGTCTGTATCGATGACCAGCGTCCCATTGGTCAATATCAAATCTGCAGAAAGTGTATAATTCAAGTTTCAACTTTTAACATTTGTTAAATTTCACACGTTTACATTATTTTTCTAATCAACATGTAAATTAAAGCAAACAAAGATAATTAGAATCACAAGGGTGAGTTTATATGCAATATTTCGATATGATACATGAATGAAGAAGAGTGCTAATGCAGCAAAACAAACATTTACATGCTTTTGATGTATATTATTATATTACAACATTATGACGGTAGAAGGGAGGAGCAAATTGTCCTTTTGAAATAGGTTAGTGGTCATATTGTATTAAGTAAAGAAAACAAATAATGTGAAGAAATATTTGTAGGATGGAAAGCACTGTACTGAATCTCAATATCACTACAAAAGATTCATCGCTTTCGTCTCTTGAATGGCAAAGGCATGATTATACGCGTATTAGCAGGAGTAACGATGCATGTCCTTTTCACCCAATCAGTCCTCTGTTTCATGTTCCCAGGCCAACTTACAACTATTTCTATAAAATGTATAAAAGATGGATAGTGACAAAGAATTAAACGGGGTGATTGATCATAGAAGTACAAGATGGGTTCGGTTTGATCGCACCAATTACTCTAATGAGAGAGAAATGAAGATGAAAATATTTATGGAAGGACAAGCAAGATTGTTGAATAATAAAATGTTTTATTGAATAATGCATGTTTTTCTGATCGTAATACCGACCGCTCAAAAGAGCATGCTTGTTAGCCGCCTCGTCTATTATTAGCTCAAAACATAAGTGAATTGACCGAACATAACAGAAAGATGATTAATTCAATATATTTTCATCAAAATTAATTAGACCAGGAGAAGGAAGGACCATTTCGACTTGAAGTTTGTAACTGTGTTGCCCTAAAAGAAGAGGAGAGAAATGTGAGTAGGTCAATGTTCAGATATCTGTCTTCGTCTATAAACCGAATCTGACAGACCTCGGTTCGAAACTTAAAAGACGTTAAAGATCGGTCCCAGACGTAAGGAATCAGATCCGATTGACACATGTTTGTAAACTCTTAATCACCCGCACACAATTTTTTTTTAAATATTTTTTTTTTGTATTGATTCCAAACCCTACAAATTAATTTTTAGAAATAAAGTACAGTCGTTTTTCCTTGACATGAATTCAAAACATTTACATTACATAAATTGTACAATTGATGAAAACAAAAATAAAATCAGTTGTATCATAAAACAAATAACCCCATCCAACCAAATACACTACTACTACTACCCCTCCCCCCTCCCCATCATGCGACACACACTCCACCCGACCACACTTCCACCACACACTGTTCCTAGCCCCCTCAGAATACCCCAAATTGGAGCGACAGACAAAACCGAAACAATCTATTTAAAACATTTAAAACAAAATCATTTAAACGAAGCTACAATAGCCACAATAGTCCAGTGTAAAAAGTTCATGAAAACTTTACTTGTTCCCACTTCTGTAAATGTAAGGCCAATTCGCCTGCCCTACCTGCAATATTCTTTTCTTCTTCCCTAAATTCTAACTGTTCTTTTTGAAACTTCCCCAAAGACAATATTACGGACTTTCCCCTGCATCTATATATCAAATTTTTAAATGCAAAAATAATTGTATTAAACATTATTATTCGTGGGGAGTTACCGGACAACCCTAAAAGAATATCTATCCAGTCGATAGACCTTAATTCCCTTAGCTCAAACTTAGCTATTAAATTTTGCCATAGTATTTGAACATGTACCAACTTCCAGAACAAGTGTAAATATGTTTTTATCTTTTGCTTACAAAATGAGCACAAGTTATCTACAAAAAAAGCCGAAACTGAAAAAATGTTCTCTAGAATATATTGCTCCATGAAGCAGATTATACTGAATTTCTCTTAGTCTGTTAACAAGAGTAACTTTCCTAGGCCTACTAAATATCTCCCTACATACCTTATTCGAAAAATCTGAAAATTCCCATCCATCATGAATCTTCAAGACAAATACATTTTGTATCTTCTCTATAAAATATTCATAAACCTTCCTCGATAATACATCTCTGAGGAGCTTCACAGTACTGTTAAACTGCATTAAAATATCATACTCTTTTACATCCACTAAACTCCAGTTATCAGTTTTTCCGCTTCTCAAAATAGCTTCCCCAATATTCCATACATCAACAATTTTGTTTCCTTTTAACTCCAGATTTTGAAAATGAGATATTGCCTGCATGCCATTTTCAGCAAAAATATCTTGAATTAAAATTATATTGCGTGTAAACAAACCCTCATCAAAAATCATTTTCTTTTTCAATAAGAAATCTTTATTGTTAAAAATAATTGAATTATTCTTTTCTTCAAAATTCCTACAACCTTCCAACTCTTCCCATGCTTTCAGCATTTCTAAATAGAACTTAGGTACTTTGAAACTGAATAACATAGAATCATAGTTACACAAACGAATAAATCTACCCCCTACCATCTTGAAGGAGAAATCAAAGTATAGCTTCCATCTCACAAACACACTACAAAATCACACACACGCATGTACACTTACACAAAAAGCAAGCTCGCACACACACACACACACACACAACCCACACATATTTACAGAAGATTGTAATGCGCACACCATTATGACAATGAAAAATGGATACCTATTATCATTAATTATGTTGTCTCATAGGCTTCGATATTGATTGATGCTGATCTACGCCATTGTATCCCAATTAATTTCTTAACTAGTAATCAACCAGTTCACATGTGTCGTAATATCAATTCAAATTTACATCGTTTTCTTGCCTATGTAATTTTTGTGGTCGCTTTTGTTCAGGTCACTTCAAAAATCTTCAAATTAGAAATTCGACCCATTTATATAATTTTAAAAAAGTATTTAGACACTCATTATCTTAAATTTTCATCAAAGTACGTAACCGAAATACATCTAACGTTATTAGTTCATTCGGCGTCCTGATTGAAATGTAATGAAATATTGATAGTCAGATCTAGAACTGACACCAGATATCGGGTAAAAACCATCAGATACTTTCAACCTATCCCTTCAAACGTATAGCGTTATTTAATTGGAGAATATTAAATTATAGTTTGAATAAATGCCTTGAAAAGCCCTTTGATGATGGGTTAAAGCGATAAAACCCATTTCACCTTAACAAAAAGATTATGAAATATAAATGTGTGAAGCCAGGTAAGGCCTTAATTTGTGTTACAAATTAAGTCCTAGTTTTTGTCCATCAAATAAATTGCTCATTTTTTATCCTTCAAATAAAGTCCTCTAAATTTTGTCTGTCATAATTAAGTTGTCCTAAATTTTTTCAGAGCGATGAAATATAAATGAGTGAAAATGCATTGTAAAAGGTATTCTTAGAGTATAAAGGAATTAAGATTTGATATATGCAGGTTGGCGAGCAAAGCTAATCGAATAGTTATGAATAATGTAATGATAATGAATTTTCCGTTTCTCTTCATACTTGCGTTCATGCACTTCGATTTTTGCCAAGACTTAAAGAATCTTCCACACCGGGCCATGCGAAGAGTTGCGAAGTGTTGCGTACCGACTACGCCAAATCGTACGCTGCCCTATACGCTAGCCTACGTAACTATACGCTGAGGGACGCAAAGGGGTACACGAGACGAACGCAGAAAATAAAACTATTTAATTTCCTTGGTGTACTTTCGGCGTAGACACTAAACGCAGAAAGTAAGCATTATGTACGCAGGTCTACGCAACACTACGCTACATTACGCCAAGCTTACGCAATAGTACGCTATCCTACGCCAGTCCGACGAAGCAGTAAAAGTTTGCGCGCACAGTAAGCAACTGTACGCAATATTAAGCGAACCTGTACACCAGGACTACGTAAACGTACGCAACCCTGCGCTCGTGATACGCAATCGTGCGCGTAGGTACGCGGTGCCTATGGTAAAAGGTACATAACCATACGCCATCGTATGCCAGCCTTCGCAAAACCTACGCCAAAGCAACATTTCTTCATGAACAGGCAGCCTAATTTCGGCGTAGTCGGTAGCCACACTACGCATCTCTACGCAGATCGGGTGCGAAAGGGGCTTTATTTGTGTACTTAATAATGAATATCAGTGATGCGGTATGAATATCGGTTTCACACTCGTGGTTTCACACTCGTGCACAACTCAATTGAATATGAAAAGAACAGGGCGGTAGAAAATTGGGGCAAGGGCAACTAAGTTTGATATAAAGAAAGAGACTTGAGAAATAAGACAGGAGAAAGAACGCAGAATGTGGAAATGTTCATGTTCGTATTTGTGTGTGTATGTGTGTGTGCGCGTGCGTGCGTGTGTGTGTGTGTGTGTGTGTGTGCATGGAGCCATATATACTAATGAGCATCTTTTTAGATTTGGTTTTGTTGGTGATAATTTAAATTCGTTTTGTAAGCAGGAAATAGAAACATACACACATTTATTTTTATCTTGCGGGAGTGTTCACAGGATATGGCTTTAGAGTACAACTTTTCAGTGGGTGGGTGGGCGAGTATGTTTGAGGGTGGATGGGTGGGGTGTTTGTGTGAGGGAGGAGGCAGGGAGGGGGCAGGGAGGAGCAGGCATTGTTCCAGATAAAATTACATCCAGATTTGTTTAAGTTTGTGTTTGTTATATAAGTGAATAACATTTACATTTGGCATTTATATTATGTTTAGGTACTTACACGTTTACTGTGTTGCTAAATTATATACCGCAAATAAGTTTTTGTTTTATTGTGTTTG
>BEXV01001745.1:14932-32807 GCA_003118195.1 Hemicentrotus pulcherrimus
GATTATAAAGAATACTCTTTTAATGGAAAGCACATAGAGAATTAATTATTAATTATCATGCGCTCAATAAATTGAAAGCTAAGTATTAGGTACATGTACATACATGTAGATGTACATGTAGCTGAAATTAAAAAGTAGTCCCGAGGTTAGGAGTAAAATAAAAGTTTGACATGTACTTCTGATGTTACAGTTAACCTTTGACCTTAACTGAAACATATCCTATGCCATTGAAACCATCTGATCGACACTTTCACCTCCATGAAAATACCGTGCCAAGTTGATACTGCTCCTTGAGTTACACATACTTGTACTTTGATTCTGTCTGAAATGAATACCTGTGGGGTGTTTCACAAAGACTAAGATCGACTTTAAGTTGAACTTAACTATGGCGGGCTGTTCATGCCACTGTTTGCTCTCACCATTTACTGGAATTGGTCACTCAAGGGACCTACAAATCATGGTCATAAATAATTATAACGAATTTACATTTGTTGATAATTTATTATTGAAGGAAAAAATATCATCTAAAGATCATAATGGTGAGAGCAAACAGTGGCATGAAAAGCCTGCCGTAGTTAAGTCCCACTTAAAGTCGATCTTAGTCTATGTGAAACACTCCCCAGGTACATGTATGTGTGAATACTACCAGACCTGCCAAGTTTTCCGAACTGCAATTTGGGACAACTTTAAATCAAGAGCCCATTTAGAGAGAAGCTATCAACGTGAGCGAAGCGTATAGAGGCCGGGGGTCCAGAATGGGAGATGTCCTACAAAAAGAGGGAGACTTGGCAGGTCTTCACTTACCTTAGCAGTTCAGAGTTTTCCTACATTCCAAATATATTTTCTTTTCCTTAGCCCTCATTCTAATTTCCTCTGTTCAACCAGAGTTTGGACAAAAGTCTATAAAAAGCAACCATAGCTTTAGTTAGAACACAAGCCTCTTTAGTACTCTAGGGGCCAGGGAAGAACATACCATATTCTAGGAGAATTGTCCGATTAGCACTCTGCTCTCCCTGAGCAGCACACACATAGTTCCCCTCATCCCCCTCCTGGAAGTCCTTCATAAGGAGAGTTGTTGATATGACCTCTTGGGTCACCACTCCCTCAGTCACCTTCCATTTGTCCGATGTATCAGTGGGTGCAAGGAGTTGCCCCGATGGACCGTACCACTTCAGCGTAGGGATGCCCATGTCGCGGAAGGACACGGTGCACGACACAGTGTAGGCGTTGGCAGTGGAATTGTATCGTGGTTCTTCGATTGTTATGTTGACTTGCGGAACTGTGGAAGAATATTGTATTTTAGAAAAGTAGTTTAACCGATCATATAAAAAAAAAGATTTTTTGCAATATTCCCAAACTGATAATTATAAATTTTAAAAATTTTGAGCATTGGTATTGAAAACTAACATGTTTTAAGATACACATGTATATAATGGGGTATATTGAACACGTTGCCAATTACAAGCACAGTACATGAAACATGTGGTCTCCTGCTTTTTCCTTTTGAATGAAACTTAAATTTTAACTAGAAACAAATTTTATAAAATATACATGTTATTCATTATATTTAATTGTATGTTTCTTTGCATTGATATGAAAAAGTGGAAATAAAACAAAACAAACAAACAACATCATGAATTCAACTTTTTGCTAATTTTCCGTCGATATCAAAGTGTCCCTCACATAATTTTCTTTTTTTTTAAACAGAATCAACAGCAGGGTCGTGGAGATCAATCTCAAATAACACTTTGAACCGAGTGGAATAGTACTGTAGCAATACATGTCATGTTGAATGAATATGAAGACTGGCCGTATATACAGTCAACAAGTTTTTAAAGGGAGAAAAGTGTTATTACCTCCCCTTCTGAGAATGCACAAACAAAAAAGGTGGAGGAGGAAGGAAAGGCAATAGAAAGAACATGAAAAAAAGGAATGAATTGTATCTTCAAGGCCCATGCAGTTGGGTTAAAATTTGGCCGAGTGAGCATATCTAGCACAATCTATTTCAATTCACCCTTTAATTTCAGAATGAAAACCACTTTACAAAATGAATCATATTCACGAATCATATTCACAAACTATGGCTGGGGCATTTTAAGTGTAGAGAAATAAGACAGGCCAACAGACAAACAAAAAAACACCCCGAAATGCAATATGGAAAGCAACATGCATGCAATGAACAAAAAAATTGAATATTAAAAAAGGCTCCATCTGTTTTGCGACATTTCATACTCAAGCAGTCATTACAGATTTCATTTAAACAGGCATTATTCATATCAATTTTGTAATACAATATTTGTAATGGATAACACACTCAATACTTGTAATTTTGTCAAAAAAATACATGATTTGGTTAAAAGGAAGTTCTCTGCGATTAAGCTAGATGCTGATAGAGAGGACACATTTGACAAAATCAATATTATCAATCAGATGTAAGAAACAAAATTACTACGCTGTGGGGCTCTTAAAATAAGACAACAAATATTGTATTTGTCATATACAAACAAAACTTTGGACTTGCAGTATCATGATGTCACATGGCATGCTGTGTAGTCTGTACCTTCAGTGTTTTCCATCGGTTTAAACATTTCTATCAAATTTTCAGGATTTCTAAACCTCACTTTTTCTTTTCCATTACAATACTGTACATGTTTCCTTTATTTTAATTGCTTTTTTTTCTTCATTATTGCTTTTTTATGATACCATATTCAGTAGAAGAAAAAATCTAGACAGTTTCTCCCACAATGCTGGCCAAGACTCAACATTTTCCTTCATAGTAGCATCCTGTTTATAAGCCAAGCACTGCACTTGTCAGAGTAACATGCCAACACGTAAACAGGAACTTGGAATAAATATATTCATTTCCTGAAACTGGCAATGGCAAACTGAATCATTCAAGAAAACCACACAATAGGCAATAAAACGCTAGAAATTTCATATTCTTCAACAAACATCTTTTGAGTTTCTCCATGAGGAAACATCATTGCTGGCGCAGGCGTAAAATCCATGTGACGCTGCCGTCAATAGTTCCTTTATTTTCATAAACCACAAACACGCATGCAACATTGAGCATCTAACCATGTCAAATACCCATTTAACAAAATTCACGCCACGAGGGCGAAATTCAACCATGAATTTCTATAGTGCCCTGATAAGTGAGTATGTGTACAAAAATAGTGTTCCTTCTAGCTGGTATAATTACATGTATGATGTACTGTAAACAACTTAATCATTCATACCCTTACCATAATTTGGATTGTTTTTAAGTATGTGAAAAATTAGTTTGTCCCCATCTATGTACAGTATGTTTCTTGATAATGGGACATATAAAAGCTTACGTCTAATAAGTATTCAACAAAATCCATACTTCAACCAGTTCAACTTTTGTTCTTGAGAAATGAAAAACACAAAAGACATTGAATTTACAAGGGGTATGAATAATTTAGTGGTTAACTGTATGTTCACGAGGAAGTTTACTAATTGCTTTGGACATTAAAGCGCATTTTTACAACATAGCAAAAATTATCAAAACCCAAATCTGACTCTTGAAAGTTAATTTGTTATAATTGTAATTAGAATTAGTGGCCCAGCGATAGTTACATGTATTAAAGGTACTATGTTCCTTTTGCAGCCAACCTCAAATTCTGTAGAACTTTGCAGGAATTATGAATATGTCATGAACTGGTATGTCCTATCTGTGAAATTTAAATGTTAGCAGTGTCCTCACATTCAAATTATGCAAGGAAACCCGTTTACTTGCTAGACTTCACTGTCAGACACTATTGAGTGACTGACTGGCTTTTTTTCTTCTTTGGTAATAACATACATGAAAAGAGTTGTAAAAGGTACATGGGCATTTGTCAATAACCCACTTCTTGTGATGGCCAAGATTAAACTGATTGAATCTTTGCGCAGCATAAAACGTATGACCATTTGGTACAATTGTCTGAAATCAAGACTATCACTTTTGGGCTCTATAGCCCTAAAGTCGATTTGAAAACTAATAGTCGTTATTTTCCCACTTGAAGGCATTTTGGGACATAGTACCTTTAAGGTAAATTCTAATGTAGATTTCCTGCCTTAATTAGCTTACATGGTTAGGCAGGGGAAAAAGGATAAAAAATATATTCTTAGCATCCCCGCCTCTTCCTTTTTTTCTTTTTCTTTTTTTTTAATGAAAAAACATAAAAAATATACTGCTAAAATTATCTTAAGCATCTTTCCCATACAGACCCCATATGTCATTTCCTGAGTCCAAGTGGTGGTCATTTTGAAGAAGAAGAAGAGAGGAAAAAAGGGCCTCTTCTTTTTTTTTTAAAGAAGGTAGGGCGGTAAACTGATATGTTTTTTAAAAATAAATTTGGCCTTAATGATTGCATAGAATAATTAACCACGCGATTAAATATGAATTTGATGAAATATGTAGTATACATGTACTTATTGGATTCACATGAGATTTTTTTTAAGTTTCTGAATTCCATAGAGTAATCAAACCAGCCAAGTATTTGTGAATTTGATCAAAATATTAAGTATTTTTAGGGGCATTTTATTTGTTCATGTGTTGAGCCGCATTATTTTCAGATTCAAATTCACATTAACATGAGATTTTGGTACAGTCCAATTTCCCCTCGGCTTCCAGAACTGAATATCACCTTGAACAAGGATATGAAATAATGAGGCGTTAACGAACTATGCCAATATTGCTTCACCATTGCCTTTCATGAGGTCTATCACTATGTACAAAGTTACTTGGAACTGAAGAGTAGGGGGATTCCCCTCTGAAGGCCATAACAAACCCTTCCAAACAAGTACAGTACTTCATCGCATTTGCATGTACTTTGTGCGCACATTGTACTTGAGATCACATACATGTACATAGTGTAGATTCACTTTCAGACAACTAAACCCTTAGGGAACATTTACATGTACAGTACATACATGTACCACATCTGCAATGTTATCAAAACTGTTTACTATTGTTTTTAAAAACAGGTGCAGGTACTAAACATGTACATGTCATAAAAGATAAAATGGTTAACACATGTGTCCATATACATGTACATTGTACAGTACATACATTGTATGTAAACCATTTTCAAATACCAACCCCCCCTCCCCCCTCCCAACATCATAGACAAAATGAAATTGTCTACACGCAGAACAATTTAAATACAGTACAGCCTACAGGAGGAATAACAAATATGATATACATGTGTGTTATGTAAACAATAGAAACTACATACATGTAAATTATACAGAACAGCAAAGCAAACAAAAAAGGAATATCTTTCCACACATTCCGTATTTAAATATTCCATAGAAAAATAATAGTAATTTATAGTGAAAGCATTGTTTGTAAATTGTTCAGATACTGTATACGGTACCTGTAGTGTTATTTTGCAATGGAACGCGACTATTGCGCCATCTGGTAGCATACAATATTTACAGTGCAGAGTGCGCCCAAAAAATTGTTCTAATGCTTCCATTAAATAGCAATTAGCACATTATAATGAAATACAGGATAATTTGTTGTGCCATGATAAATATGGTCTCTATGAATGTTTCCTCCAATTGACATAATGAATATTCAAATAAATTAAGACAAAAAAAAAAAAAACTTTAATGTTTTGAAATGCCACATGACATTTTGTAAATACATGTACATGTTGTAAAGTGCATGTGAATAAACTACCGGTATAGCTAATTTTGAGTTTTATCAAGAAAATGAAAGTGAACGATTTACATGTACCGGTATTCAAAGCATTGAAGGGACAAGATTTTTGCAAATTGAGACTTTGTCGAATCATATAATCATGACTCAAACATAACAGGAAGAGGTCAACAGCAAAATTTATTCAATTTCTTACAGTGTTAATAAACAGGAAGTAAATGCACAGTACAATAAACTGGCAAATTTGCAACAATTAAGAGGGAAAAAACAAAATGGAGGGGCTTTAGGTTCATTTTAAAGAGAATGTTGAGATCTGGTAAACATGAAAATCACTTGAGAGCTTTCTCATCTGTTTTATTCCCACATAACGGAGTAGCAATATGGCAGGAATTAATTTCTTGAAATGCTAGAGCCCTGTTATGGCAGCTAGGCTAAACCTGGGGTATTAATTAGTGCGCCTCAAAATAGAATCTCTAGATACCCGGAACATGTAGACATTATTAACGTTTTTTTCTTCTACAAATTGAATAGAAAAGTTGACAGCTCTGGACCAAAATCCGATACAAATGTGTGCATGTGTGTGTGAGTGTACATGTATGTGTGTGTGTCGAGGGGGGGGGGTGGTTTTTTTGAAAATTATAATTTTTCACCTCTCTCCACTTGATATTACTGTAAGAACTCGGAAAAGAAAGTGCTCGCTTCCATGGCTACTCATTAGGGGTACATGTACGTGTGGATAGTCCAGTCATCTTCTTCTTCTTTTTTCCTGTCCTTTCCCCTTCTTTGTCTGAAAATCAAGACTATCACTTTGGGGCTCTATAGCCCTAAAGTCGTTATTTCCCCACTTGAAGACATTTTCAAGCCCCACCTTTTTTAGGGAAGTTCTAAATTAGTATTATCTTTCAAATGCAGTTGGAATTTAACTTTTTTCATTTTTTTTGGCCTGCAAATGGGACATACATTGTAGTACCTTTAATGTAGCCACGCCACTGACTGAGAGAATTCATGAGCTGGAAAGCCATTTAATACTTTCATGCGCTACATCGTATTCTGTATGTGGTTACAAGGCAAGGATGTGAGTTTGCAGCAGTCTGTACAATCGGAAAAGCTCTGGACAAGCAAATACATTTGTACAAATTACGAGTTAAGGTTATGATATGTACGTGAAGGGAGTTAGGTATGTTTAGCATTCCGGAAGCCCCCATGGATGGCAGACGAAGGAGGGTTAAGACTTAAAAGCAGCCCAAAGCACATAGGGACAGTGAGGGAGGCAACATCTGGGTGGCTCTATCTCTGTCTGTTTACCTGCAGGGGACTGGGTGGTTGGAGGATTCTTATTCGTGTAACATGCCCTGGATGCAGCAGGGGTTTCACCCCGAGGATCAGCTCCAAAGGGGGAGCACCAATAGGGACATGTTACGCCCTGTTGATAGCACGGTAATTGCTGATAGTAATCACTCAAGATTTGACTGGCGGGGCAGGGGGAACATTCAGCACATGCACTGCCATCCCAGAACTTTCTGTAAAACGTGGACGAAAGCATAAAAGGAAATAACGAAATAAAGAAAGAAAAAGCCATGCAGGTTAATATTGGGGGTGCACATGCAATTCTACCTGGTGGCGCGGGGGTGGTCGGCGGGCACGCGTCTCTTCCTTCGTCGGGGTTAGATCTTGACGCCGATTCAACTGAGCACCAGTTAGGGCAAAGTGATGTGTACTGCTTGCACTCATACAAGGGGGCATATTGCTGGCTTGTGCCCAGAATGACATCTATAAAGCAGGGAGAACAATCGAAACACCCAACATAGGACGAGTACTGCCTACAAGACGAATCAACAGTAAAAATTGAAAGAGACGTATCACAGAAATTAATGTACATGTAATAAAACATTCATGGTGAGGTCTTGTCAATTATCAATATGATTCATTCAGTAATATTGTATTTGCCGGAGAAAATATGGTGTACACATGTACACTTCATATCAGGGAAAACCACTTCACAAGTATAAGGCAACCACAGGACAGAACACCCAAGGGCAGAAAAAGTTAACTGAATTGACTGTGCCATATATAGCTTTATATCCCACATTTATTAATAAATTCAATATTCTACATGTGTTTCAAAAACTTCTGCCCTCATTAAATATAAGTGATATTGAGAAAAGAATGCCTTACTGAGGGGCTGTGACTTTTTAAAAGCCAAATATGTACTGTTCGAAGCATATTGAGGTATATTGTATCATTTAATTAAATCGAGAAAATGTGTACCGGTAGTTTGTTGACATTTTTTTAATATTGTCAAATTAATGACAAAATAAAGCCATGAATTCTTAGGCGTCTCAATGGGAAATCAGATCTTTCCATTTCGCTTAAAAAATCCCAAACTTGAAAAGATGCTGTGCATAAAGTTTAAGAATGATTTACCGTAAGTACATTCATAAGTGCATTGTAGTGCCTGATTTGACAAGTACTGGAATAATAAATATATACAAATACTTCTACAATAATGCAGCAAAATAGAACAATGACTAATATAATAAAATAATAACATAAAATATGATATTTCATATAATAAAATGGAATAATATGGCAAAACCATGACTTACCCATAGCGGCACTCTGTTGCTGCCAGACGCGGCACAATAGAAACAAACTGATTTGAGAGAAAAAGAGAAAAGGAGAAACATCAAGTAAAATTCTGATCCTCCATTTTTAATAAAAAGAAAGGTATTGTGGTATTACTCTTCATACCAACAAAGCCTTGTTGAGATACGAAATGGTAAATTGTGCCAGATTTTTATTTTTTAATAACATAATATGCTTCACATTTCTGTATGCTATAATACAGAGCTCAGTGAAAACTATGACAAGTAAATTAGTTTCCTACATGTATGTACTAGTGCTGTAACATCACGGATATTTCCAATTCCGTTTAACCGCCAGTCAAAACCGGACGGTTTTCGGTTAAACGATTTATTTTATAATATTAATGCCGGCATGCCAGGTCCGTGTGAAAAAGCGGGAAGGACTTTCATTTAACTGCGAGGTGCAGTTGAAGGCCCCGATTTGTGCTTGTGAACATGTCAGAAAAAATAGTAACAATGTCATGTTTAGAAGAATGTGTAAGATCATTAATGTAAATTAAAAACAGTAGAGGACCTAGGATAGTACCTTGTGGTATGCCATACGTGTGTAAAAATTGGAGGAATTACTATTATGAACTACATAATGTACATGTACATGTATTGAGATCTATTACAAAGATCACTTTCAAACCAAGATGACAGACAAATTGGAGTGTTGTTCTAGGTGAGTCGACACACCAATTACTGAGCTGGGAGACATTGCCAGGCATAGAGCCAGGTGGAGGGGCATAAATCGAAAATTGAAAAAAAAAAAAACAGGAAAACAAAACTGTCCAATCGAAAACGTTTGACTACAGCACTACAGCACATGAACATCATTTTACACATAAAATAAAGGTGCCTTTTTTGTTCCTGGCTGTTAATCATGACATACCGGTACTGTAAATGTATGAGAAACACGCTGTATGGGCTCGTTCAGATACAATGCAAACGGCAAAGAACCACAGCATTTTTGTTAGGGACGTCAGATTTATGCAACATACCGTACAAAACAAAGATGAATATGTGTAGGACCTTCTTTCTTACATGCAACTATATACAGGGTTTTTGTACTTGTGCATTTCTCGTCCCACTTATAGGTAAAAATAAATCACTACTGTTTCATGTGACATCCCAACTTAATTGAATTACAAGTGCAACTTATTTTCCCACTTGCCCTTCCTCAGCCCAGCATGACTGAAGGCCATAAACAATTATGAATTTGTTATTTTTTCCATTGAATGATACATGTACATGTATGTTAAGTTGTCAATTTGGGCACATCACACAGAGACAAGTGACCTGATGTTTCACTGATGACAACTTCAAAAATTCATAACTTTCCTAATTTCTTTTATTGGATATTGCTGAAACTTTCACTAAACTTTGTTTCTCTGATTTTTCTGCTTTTATTAAAGTAGACACACGAAGAATCAAAAGTGTTTTGAATTGATGCAAAACTCATATCATTGCGAAGGGGAAGCCTTACTGATCAAATACAACAACTCTCCTTTCAAAATATGTTTGGGGCCCGCAGTAATCAACTCTCAAAAATGTTAGTTTTGAGATCCAGATTTTCTGCCTTCAACGGTCCTTTGTAGCGCGTCAATATTTGTGACGTCACACATGGGACACCGGCTGGCTAGCTGCAGACTAATACACGCGCGACTCCGGTATGCGGACGGAACTGAGCTGTTTGTCCAGTGTGTGACGTCACTATTCAGAGCTCGCTATGCTCGTGTGTTTGGCTTACGTTCAGGGGCGTTCGGGGTGCTAAGAAGGGTCTTGAAAAATTGCATTTTACGCCTTTCCATGTTATCTATAAGATTTCTCAGCAAATTATTAGTGTTTTTCAAGAGAAAATCTTTCCATCCATATGTAATTTGTTCTTATGATCAGTTGTAGTGAATTTTTCTTTGTGTACATCCTTTACAACTAACCTAATATCAGGGTAAACTTCCCCTTGAGTTGGTTAGGGTTGAAGTGAATAGAAAAAGCAACCCTTTAATAGGCCTGTACTCATCAGCTCAAGTTTGCCAAATAACCTAAATATTTCCAGACTCAGGATATTATCCAAAGCTCGAAATTTGTCCTCACTAGACTGATACGCTCATCATAAACTATAGCTCAGACGAGCGCAAATAAGCCAGCTATTTCCTAAATAGAGGGATATTTGGCAACAAGAACAAGATATCTCGGGATATTTTTTCGAACAAATAGCATCGAGATTGTTCAGGATCAGTGGAAGTTATTGGTGATGCAGGCAGTCTCCCAACTTCCCTCAGCTGATGAAAACAGGTTTATTTTAAGCTTTTGGGGACAGTCATTCTGCATTAAGTTGTTTGGCGCAGTAACTTTTCGTTTAGGAGCCCTAAAAACAATGACTGATGCATGAAAAGAAAGGGCAGACATTCCTGCACATATTCTATCAATGTTGGCTGCATGGCCACATTGCGTTCAATGCTAAGAAATATAAAAACAAAAATAAGCTTTCGAAATCCTTAATTGGCAGCACATTGTAAGGTTAAAAATCATTGTTTTTCAATCAAAATTGGCCACTTTTTAAAACTTTAGGGCAAAATTTGTACCCATGTACATGTATATTGTTTTCAGAGACATTGCATTTTATTAGAACAATGTAGCATTAAAAGAAGAAAAAAAGTATCGTTGCCAATTTGATATACAAAATATGATAAACTTAGCCATAACAAAAAACCTAGTTCTTAAAGGTTGTAAACAGCTTGAAAGAGAACAATTTACTTACCAAGAGTACATGTACTAGTAGCTTAAAAGATTTCCTGAGCAATGATATCGCCATCGTCTTGGAAGTGTGATCTCTCAGATTCTGATTAAACTGCGCTTCTGTGTATACTGGAGCTCCTTAAATGATAACAAAAATTGACGGATTAAAACATTAGTGATGAAATGAAATTTGACCGCAACAGTAATCTTGGAAGAGACTCAATGAATTGATTGCCCTCAAAAAATTGAACACACTCATCCCTCCCTTCCCCCTTATTTCATTAATTCAACTGTTAAAACTTGCAACAACAATTTTTTTAAACGATATGTTGCTAAAGGGAGATCAAAGGCTAGGGGCACCATGCACCTCCCCAGGTGAAAAACCTATGGTACACAAAAATAAACATGACCCCCCCCGGGCCCTCCCTCCTCAGAAGCAATCTCGACAAACAGTAACAGACATGCCTCAATGGCCCAATTTACAGTGTATAAAAACAAAGTAAATAACAAATTTGATCATACGCATGAAACACTTTGTTATACACTCACTTGCCTTCAACCACCAAAAATCATACAGGACTTCAATAATTCATTTGTGTATGTAGTAAAATATGGTTTATAATAGGGTTTAATACGTAGGTCCAAAGCTCATCATAGAGCAATACCATGCACAGACTTGAATCTGGCCCAAAGTATGGTGCAATTGGAACACACAGATTATTAGATACATGTACAGGAACAGAAAGATTGTTTTAGACAACAAAGAATTTAATTAATATTACTATTTACAAAAAAAATGTAGGCTGCTAAATGTGCTAGGCTTAATGATTTCAATAAGTTGCCAACTGCAAAATTCTCATTTATTGTGAGACATGTACATGTAGAAGAGAAGAAAAGAAATTAATGAAATTAATTCCTGATGTGAACCAATCAAACTATTGTAGGATACACATGAATGGACAAAAAGTCTATCAAAGCATGGACCTACTACGAAGTACATGTACATGTACATGTAGGTCCATGATCAAAGTGTAGTTCCAGAATGCCTATTCCTGACTAAATCAACATTCAGACACGAACGTGTCAAACTAGTCCAAAGTCCGCTGGAATAATTGTCCTTCATTCAGTGTGGTATGGAATTGTACAACACTATCGGAACAATGGGTGTGGTGCATTGCACATTCAATTATACATGTGCAAACAGCAGTGTATCTCAGCCCCTTTTCAATACCAAGTTTCACTTCATCCTGATCTGAAATTCGGCATAGATTATTTGATGACGTCACTCTAAAACTCGTCAAGTGCCATGTACACGCCTACATGTACATTTTAAGGGCATGTGTGTTTCTAACTAATACAAAAATGACATCTTAAATATGTTAGAAAATTTTGAAATCAACACACTAGATATTAGATAAGATAAGATATTAAATAATGTATGTGGGCACCCCGTCCCCCAAAATACATGAATATGAGAGCATTTCCTTGCTAGGAATTATCCTGTTACTTAATGTTGTGAGAGTGTAAAGCAAACAGGCGGTAAAAATTTCTATATAAAAGATATACAATATATAAATATCTTGGTCAAATAAAATGATCTTCGGGCACCTTGTTGCCAAAATATTGAGGTATTCAGGCACATAGCTACCTGTAATCATCCCATTTCTAAATAATGCAAGTAAGCAAAGCAAGTGAGGAAGAAATACACTTTTTATCTTTAAAATGCTATTTCCTCATGAAATNGACATGTACATGTAGAAGAGAAGAAAAGAAATTAATGAAATCAATTCCTGATGTGAACTAATCGAACTATTGTAGTATACACATGAATGGACAAAAAGTCTATCAAAGCATGGACCTACTACGAAGTACATGTACATGTACATGTAGGTCCATGATCAAAGTGTAGTTCCAGAATGCCTATTCCTGACTAAATCAACATTCAGACACGAACGTGTCAAACTAGTCCAAAGTCCGCTGGAATAATTGTCCTTCATTCAGTGTGGTATGGAATTGTACAACACTATCGGAACAATGGGTGTGGTGCATTGCACATTCAATTATACATGTGCAAACAGCAGTGTATCTCAGCCCCTTTTCAATACCAAGTTTCACTTCATCCTGATCTGAAATTCGGCATAGATTATTTGATGACGTCACTCTAAAACTCGTCAAGTGCCATGTACACGCCTACATGTACATTTTAAGGGCATGTGTGTTTCTAACTAATACAAAAATGACATCTTAAATATGTTAGAAAATTTTGAAATCAACACACTAGATATTAGATAAGATAAGATATTAAATAATGTATGTGGGCACCCCGTCCCCCAAAATACATGAATATGAGAGCATTTCCTTGCTAGGAATTATCCTGTTACTTAATGTTGTGAGAGTGTAAAGCAAACAGGCGGTAAAAATTTCTATATAAAAGATATACAATATATAAATATCTTGGTCAAATAAAATGATCTTCGGGCACCTTGTTGCCAAAATATTGAGGTATTCAGGCACATAGCTACCTGTAATCATCCCATTTCTAAATAATGCAAGTAAGCAAAGCAAGTGAGGAAGAAATACACTTTTTATCTTTAAAATGCTATTTCCTCATGAAATTACATACTTGTACATGTACATGTACATGTATGCCAGCCAGTTATACCGGGATAATCGCTAGAATAATACGAGTGTCCAACCAAGCTCTTTCTGTCTGCATACAAGCAGGTCGGTCAACTGAATGTGTGTTGCTTCGAGCATGCGCAGATGAGTAAAGTTTCTCGCTCAGCAGAGAACTTTGAACCAAGATGAACAAAAAAACGTGAAAAAAAAACATTGTATAATTGATCAGAAAAGGTTGATCATCTAGCATTTAAGTACTGGTGTGTACTGCAAGGTTCTGGAATCAGCGCAATCTAGGTTGTTTAGCAAGTGCTGAGCGATGGCAGAGTTGGCATTGTTTGCAGTACGGACGTTTCCCTGTTTGCACGAGCGCGGCAGTTGTTTAAGCGCGCCAGTCTGGCGGTTCTGAATGAAGGAAGGCACATGCTGTTTAACTAGATCTGCCAATATCTGACTTCTACACTCTACATGTATATACCGAGCTTCAAATGAGCACTTGAATTCATAAATCACATTGCTTGTTTGCGTAATAGGGAGTACATCTTTAAGGACAGATGCGAACATTCTAGTAGTGGTAAATACCACGCGCGGCTAGACAGTGGGAAAAATGCAATACACATGGCTTGCTTGACCTGTTTCTCAAACTTTTGGGAAGCGGGCATAAGCCTAATTTACCGTTACTTTAGACAGCCAATCAGCAGTCGTAATATTCGCGCCTTATTCCTTTTAGTCTCCGTTTCAAATATTGATCGATTTTGTCTTTCTGTTTCATTCTAGCATTTTACTCTGATGAGTGCAAGTCAAAAAGCTTAATACATGTAGTTACATGTACATTATGTCTCTTTTCAACGCTATACATCACACTGTTCTTAGAACATTTATATTCAGTCCTCAATCATAGCATCGATCATTATCAAAACAAAACATTAAATCAAGAATTTTAGATGTGCTTGATTTTCCTGATGAATATTCTAGTCTCTCTTTACATTTTATGATGCTGTCAAAGATTGAAAACTGATGAAATAATTACAGAAAAATGTACTTATTTGCATAATAAACAAGATGTTTGAGCCTATCCTTCAGGGTTAAAACCAACAAGGATGCACAAATGATTTTAATGCCACTGATTTAATACCTAGTACAGTGTACATGTCGAGAGCATACACAATTTTATTCTAATGTAAAATAGTTCATAAATACAGTGTATGAGTACAATAAAAACCAATTCAGAGTTCTAGAAAAGAAAACACACAAAAAAGTTTTAAATGGTCTTTGGTTGTGGGTTTGTATTCATATTAACCTCCTTAACTATTTTCACCAATGTGTTTCTTTGTTTTTATCTCGTTTTTCATGATCATGTACAGTATCTTGATCAATTTGATTACTGTTATCATTTTTATTGGGGATACAGCCCTGTACAGGTTTTTCAAACCTTTTTGCTAGATCCCTAGACATGTTTGGTTTTTACGGAATATCTGAATAAATACAATACAATACAAAAATCACAGGTTTCAATGAAAAGCATTGCTTCAAGGGATACAAACATTGTGGCCCAAATTCACAAAGGAGGTTTGTCGACAAACCTTGGTTTTCGTACGTCATACAGTATGGAGCGTTTTGACGCGTTTTTTACAAACCTGGTTTGTAAAGAACAAAAGGAGGTTTGGCGATACAAAAGGAGGTTTGACGACAAACCTTGGTCTGAGCTCAAACCTTGCTTTGTGAATTCGGGCCTGTAAGTCTAGGTGACAGGTGGTCTATCTAGATGCATACGTGTATACATGTAGGTTGATACAACAGAAGGGTTGAATATAATAAGAATCAACAACTAAACAATAGGCATAATGCAACACATCTGTCATTCCTGAACAATTAAACACATTTTAACTCACTACATACATGTATGTACAAGGTCAAGTACAGCTATCAACTATTTTTGTAGAATTAATTAGGCTTAAAGTAAAACCTTAAATGCTTGCAATTACCAGAGGATTTACATGTATATATGTTGACTTTTAAAGGTCTTCCACAATATAATAAATACATCCACTTTATGAAAATGTACAATGTATTTTCACCTGCTCTTTTCCTGTAACAATGAGCTTGTAAACATCATTCATATAGACGAAAGAGACCAGCAAGTATTGAAACCTTCATGCACAAACTGAGTTTTAAATATGTTTATAATTAAACTACGAGTAGTAATTAAACCCATGATTGTACTGTCCAATTTACAGCAAAATTCAAGTAAAATCTCAGACAACGAGGTAAACAAATTCAGAGATGACAAGATTTTAAATTCAGATGTTACATCACAGCACATACACGTAAGTGACACAAACATGTCAAAAACTAGACAAAAATATAAATGAGCCTGATTCAATTTTACGAGCATGACATTACTGATTAGTACTTGAAAATACAATGTACAAAACAGAACAGAATAGAGTTTTAAAGATCTGTCAAAGATAAGATCATTTGCAAATTGCAATGCAAGGCAAAATATCACAATTAAAGTTATAACATACATGTACGACCGCTGTTCAAAGCTGATTGCATTATTTATTTGAAATTAAATTTTGTTAGCATTTCATTCTATTCTGAAGATCTCAATAACTTTTTTTCCCTCAAAAAATTGCGTAGAGCTCCAAAGTCTATGGCTCATATTCTGAAGTCCTGTCTAACTTCTGTTTAACTAAACAGTTGTCTAAGTCCTGTCTAAGTCCCGTCTAACTTTAGACACAAAGTCGTGTCTAACTTATTTCGTATTCTGAAGTCGTGTTTAAATAAAGTTAAACACGAAGACCTGTCTACATGTAAGTCCTGTTTAACTTTAGACAACTGCGAGGGGTTGTTTAAGTCCTGTTTAAGGGAGCGATTCTGCTGCATTTCAACATCGACGGTAGGCCTACACTCTACTTGCTGACCCCGAACTTGCGGGGGAGAATGATGGTACAGTACGTGCATTCTCTAAAATTTCAAATACGTTTTGCAGGATTTTTTCTCGTGTAGCCTAATTTTTTTTCTCGATAATATTAACTATTCTTATCTACTGGTGACATTTTGGAAATTCCATAATCTATAACAAACTACCGGTAACCATTCTGTTGGAGAAGTTTCTTTTCTGGTTCTTCCGAGCACTGAGGCACTTATAAGTAGATCTAGTGTGTTTGTCAATCTCAGTGTACAGTACACGTACGTACTGCTGCAGTCTACATGTAGTCATTATGTCACGATCAAATCACCATGGTACCAACACGAATACGCGCACAGCTAGCTGTGCGTGTTAATTTATTTATCTGTTGCGCGCCCGCATGTGCATCGGGTCTTTAGTCAGAATTAAAGCCTACTGCATGCCCAGTAGTACTGGGCATGCGCAAAAGTTGTGACTAAAAGTTAAACACGACCTGCGCAGAACTTAATCAGTTGCTAAATTAAACACCACTTGGACAGGACTTAAAGATGAAGTTGAGTTCTGGTCATGCGATTGCATTGTGAAAAAAAAACGGTGTGGAATCGACCAGAAAAGGTTGATCATCTGTGCGCGAGGTACACGTTCGTAATGGCGCTATCACAGTTTTTCCTCATAATCATTTTGCCTTCGGCGTAGACTAGAACGAATGAGATTTTATGCGCGGCGAGAGTTAAAACACAGCTTGCAAGATTTTCAACATGGATGTCGATTTTGACCCATGATTTCCTAAAAAGGGACCATTAAACGGATTATTTCAGTCAAGTTGGTAAGTAGAACCGATTTATTATAGCCTAGGCCTAATTTAGAAAAAAAAAAGTAGGATTAGGAAGTAAAATGACATTTGGGGGGATTTTCGGGGCTTCAAAATATGGCCATAAATGGCCATGGAGTTATCAAGGGAATGCGTATAGTCGGTTTCCGTCTCTAAAGAGAGAGCCGACCCTATCCCAATAAGAGGCTAACGAACGAAAGAGACAGAAAAATTCGGTCTAGAGTCTAGTCTAGAATCTAGGCCTCTAGACTATTTCTAATCAAAAAGATATTAAAATCCTGATTTTAAACTTGAGTCACTCAATGTAAGACAGTACTAGTCCAGTAGTACTAGACAGAAGTAGGGAGGCCAATGCCCGCGCGTAAGGCTTCTACGCCTACGATTTTGTGCGCTCGTCGTCCAAGTAAAAAAATTGCCTGAAAGAAAAAAAGAAAAACAAATATCTATTAAATATAATAAAATTAAAAAACACA
>BEXV01001745.1:42691-74286 GCA_003118195.1 Hemicentrotus pulcherrimus
ACTCAATGATAGTCAAGTGAACAAGAAGCTAATAACACCTATCATTATTATGTGTGGTAACACTGCGAGCATTTCACAAAGTTTGCTTCCCAAGCACCTCCCATAATTTCTAGAGTGGTTCCACACTGCAGTAATAAAGAACAACGTTGGGAATTCTTTACACGATGAAACAAACAGCCTGCTTAGGGAGAAGAAGTGGGTCCCAGTAACATGTAACCACAATGACAAAGACTAAAATATGTAAATTCCAGAAAGCAAGCTCATCAAACTTTAATCAAGTTGTAGCATACGGACCGGTCCAAGGTATTATGTTCCTTAGGGTCAACAACCACATTAAATATTTAAATTAATAATGACCGTTTCTTACGTAATGCTCTACCAGTTACCAAGTCAACAACCAAAGCGGTTATACAGTATTATTACCACAATCACTGGATTTTGCTACAATTCTGCACTTTACTGAGCACACTCCTCACTTCCTGAGGAAGCATTCCAGCCAGTCATCATTTTACAGGCACGCACATGTATGCTAATCCACCCACATTGAAGTTTGCATCATCCTACCGGGTACCGGGCAATTTAGCACGTGCCTGGGTGGAGACGAGCAATATAGATAAAATGCCTTGCTCAAGGACATGAGTGTCGCGCTGGGGATTGGACCCACGACCTTTGACACCTCTACAAAGATCTCTTAGTATCTCTTTTAGTTTTTACTTACCGGTATTCCATCGGTTTACTATCTGATGGATCAGACAAAAGATTTTTTCAAAAACTAGATTTATGTTCATGATGTTCTGAATTCAATGATACTTAGTAAAATATGGGACATAAAGGCCTGAAATCACAAAGAAGGTTTAGATTTTAACCCATGGTTTAAACCCCCATTGACATAACCCATGGTTTAAAATAAGCGCAAAATAAGAACAAAATAAGCCCGACACAAGTCAGAGGTCCAATATTAGAAGCAAGCAAGGCAAGGTACGCTTATTTTGAGTTAATTTTTAAACCATGGGTTAAAACTAAACCTCCTTTGTGAATTTGGGCCAAATAGACCAAATACCTTGGACTAGACAGCGGTAGCTTATTGCCTCAGCATCAACATTGTCGGACACAAGAAGAATTCATTGGGAGATCTTGCAGGAGCAGACGACAGACTAAGAGAAGTACATGTACATCTACTCAGGTCTCACTCATCTCTTACCATACATGAAGATCATAGAGCAACCTCATTGTACAGTCAAACCTGTCTACAGTGAGCGCCCAAGAGAAACACAAGAAGTAGACAGGTTCCATAAGTACCGGTACATGTTTCAATGAGAAACCATTTTCATGGGAAACAAAAAAAAACTGTTGTAGACAGGTGGTCTTTGCAGACAGGTGGTCACAAAAGCAGGCTTGACCGTAGTTTTATTCACTGACCCAAACATGAAACATATGGTGAACCACCAGTCCAATTGGCAACTTGACTGCAACTCCATCTCTTGAGACCGATCGTTCATACATGTACATGTAGGTGAATGAGACGTGCTACTGACGCGATAACAACATGGAAACAGTTCATGACGAGTTTAAAGCAGCAGCACGCAACTTGGAGCTGCAACATCTATTTCAGTTTCGAATGTAAGGCTTCCTGGGAGAAATTTCAAATGTTGCGAAGAAACTTTTGGCTCGCAACCCGAAGATTAAGATCGCATGCTCGAGCTTGTCATTTCTTTAAAACATCTGATCCAGTTCTCACACATCTCCTACTCCTAGTGTACATAGCGTTCATATTGCGACCCTGTTTTAGTATCCTGGCAAGTCTTATGATTTCCTTGACTTAAACCCGACACATTTGGTGTATTGGTCGGGTAGCCAAGGATCATGGCGCTGTTCACGGTGAGAAGTACACTTTCAGGCAGCCGGCATTGGGTGTGGTGAACCTGCACAGTAAATAACAAAAGTAAATAACAACAAAGAGGGCAGAAGACCTGTATGTCATTGTCTACATGTACAGAGTAGAAAGACATTTAATCTCTTGGCAGAAAACAAAGGGATGATGAATTAAAGGTACTAAAGCTATTAAAGGTACATGTAATACAAAGATTTGGTATGGGGTCATGAATTTGGTTCAAATGAACATATTGGAAGCATATGCGATCATACAATATGCAGTGATCGCTGTTGCGGTTGAAATCGAGTCTAAAGTTATGAAATTATTAATAACAAATTCTCTCAAGGTCAAGATATTAATTAAGCTATACAACAATGTTTCTTGACTAATTTTGACCGGTAAACTATTCCCGTTTGGTAGGTATATATCACAACTACATATTCTGAAATTTTCAGGGTCGCAGCTACCATTGTACGGCCGTATGCGCTATTTGAAATTTATCAAAATTTATCGGGAGCACAGATAAATTTTTATTTTCATTTTTTCTCGAAAGCAGAAGTGTTTTAGGGGCTAATTTTTTTAGTGCTTATTATACATCCACAGGGGCATCCAAATATATCAAAATTGTAAAGAATCATTATCCACCAAATTTTCAAAATTTCCCAAAACTTTGTATTACATGTACCTTTAAGAGCCAGAAGGGTATTAACTCTAGATTTAAGTGTATGAGCAAACGCCCTTCTGGTTCCAAACAGATGACATCATCTGCGAGAGCCAGAAGGCTGTCTGCTTGCAAATACTTTTCCTTTAACTCGGCTCTCAACCGACTGGTATCCATTTTCACATGTAGTTTTGCTACCAGAATGGTGAATGCAAAGAATGAAAAAGGAGATTCTTGATGCTCATGGACCTCCAATAATAAATCTCCATGGTTTATCAATTGCCTTGCATTCATGTAATAGTATATTGATCGCTTCATGAATATCATCAAAAACGTCATTCAGATTATCTAGAAATGTGTTTTTGTACAAAAACTAGTATTGTACAAAAACTAGTATCACTTGGCTGTATCAATTTGAATCCAAGCTGAAACACAATTGTTCTTGAATGTGTTATCTAAATTTTAGGGACATTAACACAATAATGTTCTAACACGCTTAGAGACCATGTTGGTTTTATGCCTTTACTAAGCAAAGTACTAGAATAGAATATACATGTAATATACACACAAATGTGAAAATGACATGCTGTACCATATTTGGTTTCAAGCAATATGTACAGGTCCTTTACTTTTTTTAACACCAAAATAGAGTACGCTTTAATAAAGCTCAGACGCAGTCCATTGTTTTCTGTTCAAGGCAAGCCACCAACAGAAACACAACATACTGAAGGGTAAATCAATTAGTGTCATTACTTTGTTATGATTGAGGTACGGTACAATCTAAATGCTCACGTGCAATCAGACTATTAAATGCGTCACAGGAAAAACTCAAAACAATGCCTTAAAAGCAATGATCAGCACAAAAACTAATTAAAGGGATCGTTTAACAATGCTAAATCTGAGATACAAGGTCCTACATGTTACCAGTGTCTGTGATATGGTGTAATATTGAAGCCCTAAAAAAATCGCACTTCAAAATGATCAAGAAGTGCCTCAAAAAAGTAAAAATCTTTGAGTGACCGGTTTTACCATACTCGTTTTCCCCTATATACTGTAGTGTTATAAAAACCGTCAGGCGAACGGTTTTCAAAATGTGTAATTCCAATCATAAATATCTTGATAATCAGACAAGCGATCGGCTTGTAAAAGTCATGGGGTTTCTGACTGACCTTTAAGGTTTATACCGGTAATTATCATTGCATCATGAGCTAAATCCAAAATGTTGTTTCAGAATCTGAGACAAAGTTACCGGATCCCTTTAAAGGCCCACTGCACTACTGGTAGCTACTTGCGCCCTCTATATAACAAACAATGCCTAATCGGTGACCATTGGTCCCCCATGATCCTCTTTTTCTTATGTTAACTGAGAGCTGAGTTGATGAGATAACCACCTGCCCAGTGACCTTGCAGAGCGGTCTAATCCCTCCTGTAAACTATGGCAGATAAGCTTTAAGTAAACTTTCTGTAACATGGTATTAGAGGACCATGTGAAAAGAAAGAAATAGATGCATTCAGATAATAAATTCAGATAATTCGAAAAATATTCATGCAGCTTTTCTTTAAGCCTGTCTGCACCAGTTTGGCCGGGAGGATTAGACCTCCCAGCGTGGTCACTGACAGGTGATTATCTCATCAAATTGAACTCTCAATTAACATAAGAAAAGGGGATCATGGTGGACTGGCACTGATTAGGCATTGAATGCTATATAGAGAGTGCGAGTAGCTATAAGTAGTGCACTGGGGCTTTAAAAGCAATCAATCCTTCCATCCTACAAAGGAAAATAATCATGAGCTTTTACCTGTATCCTTTCTGCTCCAAGAACTTGCATACGGCTGGTTTAAGCCTGGCCACGCCCCCTTTACTGTGCCTGCCCCGCCCCGTCACCACCTCCAGGTACCTCTGTTGCCCGGGTGAGGGGTGATGTTGCCTCTCGAGCAGGACCTCCTGTAGAGCCTGGAGCGCTTCCTCCACGTGGAGATTGTGGAGATCAAGCTTGTTCTCACCAGTGACATGTTTCCTAGGCACAACAAAACAGGGAAATTTACATTATTCAAAATTGTCCATTTTTCACCAGTTACATATTTCCTAGGCATAACAAAACAGGGGACTTCACATTATTTGAAATTGTCCGGTTGTCACCAGTTACATGTTTCCTAGGCATAACAAAACAGGGGACTTCACATTATTTGAAATTGTCCGGTTGTCACCAGTTACATGTTTCCTAGGCATAACAAAACAGGGGACTTCACATTATTTGAAATTGTCCGGTTGTCACCAGTTACATGTTTCCTAGGCATAACAAAACAGGGGACTTCACATTATTTGAAATTGTCCGGTTGTCACCAGTTACATGTTTCCTAGGCATAACAAAACAGGGGACTTCACATTATTTGAAATTGTCCGGTTGTCACCAGTTACATGTTTCCTAGGCATAACAAAACAGGGGGCTTCACATTATTTAAAATTGTCTGGTTGTCACCAGTAACATGTTTCCTAGCCATGACAAAACAGGGGAGTTCACATTATTCAAAATTGTCCGGTTTTCACCAGACACTGTTCCCTAGACATGACAAAACGGGGGACTTCACATTACTCAAAATTGTCCGCTTTTCTGTCAACGGCAGAGTACAAGAAACAAGCGACTCTTTTTCAGGAAAAGAGATATTTTGGATGAGTATGTATTCAAAAGGTTTGTCATGAAGACACTAACATAGCAATTTATATGTTTACGGTAGGAAATACTAATTATATAACTATGTACAAGCAATACCAAAATATCAATATAACTTTGGACCTTTAGATGTTCTCTTATCCCTCCTTTTTCTTTACTTTTTTCTTTTCATAATTCCACAAACGCCATAAAGGTGAGTTCTCTTGCCTAAAGAATAAATATCAACAGCCTTTTTCAGTAAGGCTACCGTATGGTGTTAACAAAAGCATTCAATCATGAATGAGGGAGTCAGTTTCTAGGATAAAAATTTGTAATTTACAAATATCAAAATACCAGTATACAAGACAATCACAGCCTTATATTGGACTTGCCAAGTTGTCTCCATTAGACAGCAATCTTCATACAGCAACAAATTCCAATGTTCCTATAATCTTCTTTGAGTTTTTTTGTCTACTTTTTATTTTATCAAAAGCAAGTTAAATTCAGCTATTGAAAGATATTCATAAATTTGTACTTGTATGAAAGATGTAAACAATAATTGCATGTTATCAAATGTGGATGATATAGACATTAAACAGAGTTCATATTGGATCTGTTACATGTTTCTTTTCATTCACTCATTTCCGACAATGGTTCTCATAATATGATTGCGCACAACACTCTTCAAAGAGGCAATCTAGCTGTTAAAGCTAATCTTTGGTATGGGAATCGTATGTTGAATGAAAATTGCTATGATTTATTCTGGATTGTTTATCCTGCAGTAGGTTGGTTGTGTGAACCAGTAAAATTAACACAAATGCACAAAAACTTACTGGGCATCATCTTCAATGAAAACCACAACTCCCATTTGCACATAGTGACTGTGTAAAGCATTTGGTATCGGGCCTACTTACCAGGATTTCCTTATCATTCTATGCTCTTTACACAGCCACTATACATTTTCTACCAAAATTGATTGGCACGTGTCATTTATTTGTAATCTTGCACATTCAGTGTAAGTCTTGTTGGATTCTGTGAGAATTTATTTTCTATATATTACCAGAACTCAAGTTTATCTTTAAAAAACATCTCTACAGGCTCTGCTTTGCTTCGAGCGATCAAGGCCAGTCAAACCAATGCTCACCTTTGAACCAGAATCAATTCAGCTGCTCTTCTGTTAGCCTCCTTCAGTCTCATGGAATGTAAACGTCCCTGGAAGAGAGATAGAGCAAAAAATGAAGAGTGATGACACAATAGAACATTTCATGTACACATAAAGAAGTTAAATAAAGTTTTAAGTGACATTAAAGAACCTTTCATGTATCACATATATTCAAAGAACTTCAATAACGTATCATTCTTGTTGTGGGTCCACCAACCAACAAAAGTAGATTAAGCTCAAGCTACTGGCTTTACAGATTGTTGCACATTTAACATTTTTCAATACTGTATAAGTACCCTCACATGGATTGTATGAAATACTAGATGGAACTTCAACTGCGCGCAGTCGAAAATGATGCCTCCGCCATAGAGCAATTTTACAAACCAAAACAGAAACAATTTCTAAAATTCAAGTTCGATTGTAATTCATCTTTGGGCTTTAATGATAATTCATGCACAAGCTATTTATAGGCATACATAATGAGCCACATGACCTTTGACCTGATGACCCTAAAATCTAATCAGTTCATTGGCTGTGTAAGATACATACATGACCCGAGTTTGGCAGGAATCCATCAATCGTTTCTTGAGATAATGCGATCACAAGCCATTTTTGCATACATAATGAGCCCTGTGACCTTTGACCTTGGATCTCGTGACCCCAAAATTTAATCAGTTCATAGGCTTTGCTAGATACATACATGACCAAAGTTTGGCAGGAATCCATCCATCGGTTCTTGAGAAAACGCGATCACGAGAACAGGAAGTACCTACGTACGGACAGACGGACAACCCGAAAACATAATGCCTCCGGCTACTTTGTAGCGGAGGCATAAAAAGCGATCAAATGTAATTACCGGTAGATTAAATTGAATAAAAAATGATGATCTATTTGCCAGACACTTGCCATTATGTTTCTTCAAGAATGTAATTATGACCCAAAGAAGAGAGGCACAAATACTGGTACACTACCGGTACGTGTTTTTTCATTTTTCATTTTTTTAACTTGGTGTTACACGCACTTAATTACATACAGTATCTCGTTAAAAGGCTATACTACTTGTTTTCTTCTCAACAACTCTTACAGCTCTTATATGAATGGGGGAATAGGCAGAATTCTGAAAAATCTTGGATTAGCAACAACAAAAAAGTCTTTTCATGCAAAGAAATGCCAGATAGGGTTTTCACCCCCAAAAAGAGGGGCGACAAGGGCCAGTCGTATCCCTTTAAAAATCTGCAAACTTGTGCATCATCGTACCTGATTGGAGTAATGTAAGGCGAGTTCTTTCTGTCCAGCGTGATAAGCCTTTGCTGCTTTCTTGAAGCACTCGTCTCTCTGCTTGAAGTGCAGGGTTGCTTCTGCTCTGTAGTCTTCGTAATCAGGCTGCTCCGTGGACTGGAACTGACCGTCCGTACTGTCCGACTGACCCTTCGCCTGCAAGAGAGTTGAAAGGAACGTGAGAGAACAGACGATGTCTCTATTTGTCAAAAATCATTAAATGGTTGTTGGTATGGTCATTCATTCATTCTTTCTTTTATGTTGCCATCAACATGATAAAACATCGAAAATAATATCGCTAGTGACATTCGTTCGTCTTGCAATGTATGGTCATGGTCAACAAATCACGACGTTTTGTGCGCCGCTGCAACACTTTGTCAGTACATTTTATCACCTGACGATGTGTTGCAGTGATGCACGAAACGTTGTGATCTTTTGATCCCTTGTTGACCATACATTGCGAGACAAACGAATGTCACTAGCGATATTATTTTTGATACTACATCCGCAATGAGTAATATATTTAGCATGATAAAATATGTTTACAAATGGATTATAGTTGTAAACCACAAGTACATATCGTTTGTTTTAACCCTTTGCTAACGGGAACCTGGTGGTCCCTGTGTTAATCCTATAGGAATAAGATAATTCAGTAGTCAACGGGTTAATCTATTTATCTTGATTCTTGTAATGTTCCGTGTACTACCAATTTTTTCATCGAATATCATGTGCTGTTAAAAAACACTGAAAATTGCAAATTCATCTGGGAGTATAATTTGAATTTGGTAATCAAAATGTTGCTAATTGATAACTTCTGTCAATATCTTTGTATATTCTTCACGTTCTGTACTAAAACAAAACTAGTAAATGCTATTTGTCAAATACACTTTATATGATATGCAGAATCCCCCAATAAAGATAATATGACAAAATACTTCGGTGGTCTCTGTTGGGATGACGCATCAGCAACAATTGCTCCACATTCAATAACTTACTCTGACCAAATTTTTACCTCCAGCCCTGGACCGAGAACCAGTACTAAACCTAACCCTAAATCCAACCTCACAACTGATTGCAACCTCAAGCATAACCATTAGTGTGTATCTTTGATGAAATAAAGCGTGGCACAATTGTTGCCAAAGCATGTTGGAGCATAGCCAAGTGTATTAAAACACACTCTCTGATACCATGATTTATGCACCTATACAGTGATGATATATATCATAACTTAGTCACAATTATAATTAATAAATGACACATATTTGTAAAGCCTACATCGTCATCTTTCATTTGATGCAACTCAAATTGGATGCATATTTCACGCATGAGTGATTCAAAACAAATTATGGAAATGCAAGCATTACTTTAAACAAACAAAACTTTGTTATTTCTGTCTCTTTTTTCCTGATTGAGGTGTCATTCTTAAATCCTCATCTTCACACATGGACCCTATGCAGTTTGCATATAAGTGTAAGAGGGGGGTAGATGATGCATTCTTGACATACTTACACAACATGTACTCTCACCTGGATAAAAGTAAAACGTATGTTAGATCTACATTTGCAGACTTCTCCAGTGCGTTTAATACTATTGTAACTCATATATTAATGAAGAAATTGGCATCATTTAACGTCCCACCCCAGAGATAATCTAATGGATCCAGGACTTCCTTAGCATCTCGACCACAGAAAGCGATAATGGGTAATGTTCAATCTAGTATGAGAATCCTGAACACAGGAGCACCTCAAGGATGCGTCCTTTCTCCTGTACTTTTCTCTCTGTACACCAGTGATTGTCGATGTTCCTCAAGTGAGTGTAGCATCATAAAATACGCAGATGACAGTCACTACCGATTACATTGTATCTGAGAATACCGAATCAAATACGACGACGGTAGTGGTGTGATGATCACTTCCTTAAACTAAATATATCCAAAACAAAGGAGCTGATAATTGATTTCAGACGAAATGCTATTGAACACAGAACAATTTCCGTTCATTGGGAAGATGTAGAGCAAGTACAAGAATATAAGGATCTGGGTACGACCATATGCAATTCACTAGACTTGTCAAAAAATGTTCAACTCATTCAAAAGAAGGCAAATCAGAGGCTATATTTTGTAAGGACCTTAAGAAAGCTAAGGGTAGACAATACACTAATTGTCCTTTTTTTTACAAGTCCCTAATCCAGCGTGTTCTGACGTACGACATAGTGCGCTACTTTGCTAATGCAACAAAAATTGATCAGAAGAAACTCAATCAACCCAGGAAAATAGTTCAACCTATATCAGGGATAGATTTGCCACTTGATAATCTGTACCAAGAGAAAGTTTTATCTAAATTAAGACAGGTTATGCAGGATCCCACCCACCCACTCAACAAGAACTTTTAATTTAGCCGGTATACGTCTGTGTGCACCGCGCATACAGAAAATCTCTTTCAGGCAATCTTTTGCTCCCAACGCCATTCACCTTTTCAATGCACAAGCCCGGAGGTCTGGAACTCAAACATAAATACTGGTCTCAACTTATTATTTGTTCTGAATTTAATTTTTGTTAGGGCTCATAATACTAAGTTACCTACATTTTCAAATAAAAAGTAAGCTTTATGTTCAAATTTTCACCTGAAATGGTATCATAGACGCAGTGTATGTACTGCAATCAATGTATATTTTGTTCCGCTTCCAATGCAACAAATCATTTTCAGAATGTTATTATGTTTGTGACGATGTACATTTGATTTTATTGTATTATGTATTTCTTCTTGTATTATGTACAATGACTGTAAAACCAGTGAAAAAAGAATTTCCTGAAAGGGACAATAAATTTTAATACAATTCAAATTACAAACAGGTGGTCTTCAGGTAGAGGTTCCTTTAGTACATGTTTCAATCAATGAAACAAAAAATGTGGCCTTTGTAGACAGGTGGTATATAAACCAGGTTGGACTGTACATGTATAAGTGTGTATGACAGTGATTACATCTTACCTTTCTCCTTGCAGGAGAGCCGTCTCTTCTCTTCTCCATGTCCACCAGTGCCTCTGGGCTGAAGACCTCTTTGACGGGACCGGCAGGCTCTCGGAAGACAGCATTCACCTCCCAAATAGTAGACTGAGACTCGTAGCTATAATAAACCCAACACAACAAAATCAGCAATGACATCTTTAGCATTATGAAAAATTGTGTCCATGAGCATGTAGATACATATCGATCATTCTCAAAATGCTATTGGGCACACGATAATAAACAGAAAAACCTTCAGAGATATCCCTGGATGAGAGATGTGACTTGGGTAAAATTTCCAACAAACCCTACGCAATTTTGCCACTAGCACATGCAAACCTCTCTCTGCGTATTCTGATATTTCAGTTGACCCAAACCATTTCTTTTTATCTAAAATATCTTACTGGCCTCTGTCATGACTCTCTTATCACTTTTAAAGTGGAAAATTAAAAATGAATACCTTTGTATTCTGTTTTGTTGGACAGAAAGCCACAAGGCCATTAGGCAATTGCCTGATTAATATGCTAATTAGGTTAATTATGCTAGCAAGGCTAATTATTTTTCATTCAACATGGTTCACCTCTGGGATTAATATTGATTGTCATTAAAAAATACACATAAAAAATGTCATTCCCGATTTTTCTGGATAAAACTAGACCTGTATCAATAAATGCAAATATGCAAATTTACTAATTATACCAATTAGGCTAATTGTACTACATCTACATGGAATATCTTCTCATGAATTAATGTGTTTCAGGCTTTCTAGATAAACAGTGAGAATGAAATCCATATATTGTACAGTGGGGGAATTAGCTTATTATGCTGATTATGCATTTTAAGACAATTGCATTACTTAAAAATAAGAACCGTTGTCATAAATGAATTCCTCGTCATAGAAAACCCTTGAAAAGTATTATTATCCATGTTTTTAGGCTTCCCGGATTAAGACAAGCAACATATTACATATTGCACATATCCTAATTTGATAATTATGCTAAATAAGGCTTGGCAAAAAAGTTGCCCAAGGTTGCCAAGATGGCAACCAAGCTGAATTTACCTCAATACCCATCTAGAACACGAATCAACAAAAAACCTTGTACTAAACAACTTTTCCAGGTCATGTACATTGTACATGGTATATGCTACCATCTACTGGATTATTAGGGTAATCATCAGACTCTGGATTACGGTCTAAGCGTTTTTATTTTTCATGAATTTGTGAATTGCATATCATCGCAGAGTTATCAACACACGGAAATATTGCCACTTCATCGTTCTGGAGCGTGAAAATATCAGCATAAAATAATGTGCTTGCGCCCTCAGAACCCCATAACCATTCCACAGGTCATTCAGTATGTGCCATAATACTTGATGGAACCTACTTGTTGGCTTTGAAGATCTCGTCCAGTGCGTTCCGATCCACATCAGGGAAAGCCTGAAACAGATGATCACGTTTTAGCTTGGTTGCTATGGTATCGGCTCCCACTGGACTAGGACTGCTCCACATCTACCAAATAAATACAATAAGATGATTTTGTGTTTCATCAGTCATTAGATCTGCATTGTAACCATGAAATCTCGAATTGTAGGATCAAATAAAAAATGCAACATTGCAGGATTTTGAATCCCCCTTTCTCGTTTAAACTGTTTATATGCTCTGTTAAAAGTGTTCTTTATACAAAAAGGGAAAAAAGAAATATACTTTTGAATTCATCAAATTGCCTTTTCTCTTGTTATATAAATTGCAGGTTTCCCATTAGTCCACTAATTGAGGTAATTAATGTCTATTTAGTTTATATACTATACTTTTTCTTTATGATGATAGTGTGATCAACCATGCAAAAATAAATGAAGGCAATGTAAGTATACAAACAGTGCATATGTCTAAAATTACTTCATTCTTTTAAACAGTCATATTTTAGTGTTTACCGGGTAGATGTTTTATGATGGAGAATTTCAAAGAAAAGTTAAGTACATGTACTCACCCCTTTCTTTTCCCTCTCTTGCCTCAGCTCCTCCTCGGCCATGATCTGCGCCAACTCCGGAACTTCCACCCTCTGTACCGGAGGTGGGTACTTCCCTGGCCCCGCCCCTCCCACTGCACCCAGCCCCCCAAGATTCCTCAGCCCCCCTCCTACCAGGAGCTGCTCCCCTCTCATGGCTTCCTGCCCCCCGTTCGGAGGCTCCGGCTCCTTCTGTCGCCTCTTGTTCCATTTGGGGGATCCCGGTGAGGTTCCCTTCGTGGGTTTCCTGTCCCGGTGCGACTTGGCCAACTTCTTAAGGTTCTCCTCCTGCTGGAGTCTCCTGGCAAGCTCTTCGTCTAGGAGGTGACGACGGAAAGAAGACATTCTCATTAGCTGATGCATAGTGAGGCAGCGCATAGGAAAGTGGCTCTTCTAGTTATAGGTAAACCTCACTGATGAAGTCACTTATGAAATCACTTATCAATTTAATGATCCTGCTCCAAAAAGGAAAACTTGTGTATCTATTTCAAACAAAAGCAAAGCTCCCTAAAATACAATGACAGAATTGAGAGTAGTCTTCCAAACCTATAGGATAAATCACCACTAAAATTCCAATCTCAAGTTCAAATAACAAACCGGTTGCAAATGTACGATCAAAGTACATGTACTTGTTTGTAAACTGTAATTTACTACAAAGACAGAAGCACATTAGGAAAGACAGAAGCAAATTGGCAAATAAAAAAAGTTCATTTAGTATATAAATGTACAGACTCTGGCTCCTATTAAGAGCATGAGTCATGGAAACCATGCATAAAACAAACACAACCCTCTATTTAGGTTGAATGAAGGCCAAGCACTTCCTGTTGTCAATCCTGTCAGAGACACGGTTGGCCATTGTTCAAAATAATAGTTCAACCAAACTACACGATTTTGAAACCACTGCCTGGGCGAGTGATCATTACAAACTAAAAAGCTGACGTTGATTCACCGTCCCTGTGTAGGCTTCTGCCTAACACTCTTGGTGGCTATACATGAAACCGGGCCACAAATTTGACAAAGAAGGACCTGCACTATTTTGAGAGACAAAATTTCAACCATGATTTCTTCATCATTTTGTTATAAATTATAGTAACAATGATCAATGACTAATAATTCATGAACCAATTTTTAACAATAAAAAAGCATGTTTTTTTTTGGTTAACTATGATATAAATCTATACTACTTGTACATGTATCAAAATTTGAGCAGTTAAAACTGCCCACAGCATTCAACAGGTTCAGAAAAAAGAAATACATGTAACACAAGTAAATCATCAAAAATTGATTGAAAATCCATGTACTTAAAGTACAAGTCCACTCCTCTGAAAAGTTGAGCTGATTAGATGCCGGTAGACAAAAATTTAAAAAGCCCATATAGAAATTGATTTTGGAAAATGGTGCTCAGAGCCTCAGACTTTAATTTTTTTTTTCAATGAGCACAAAAACTAATAATTGAGCCAGTTCTCCCCCACAATGCATTTTTTGTGAGGTACATGTAGGGTCCTCACAACACAGATTCGTAATGTAACCAAATTTAACGCATAGGTCTTTGTGAAGTGCCTTGATACAAACTATTTCGTTCACCTGATAAGAATAATGAAATACTATTATTCTTATCAGGCAAATTAAGTATTTTGTATCAAGGCACTTCACAAAGACGTATGCATTAAATTTGGTTACATTACAAAATAGCCCATTGTCAGAATGTACACTGCTGGCACTTTCGTCGTGAAGAGCATACGTCACATCCGTACGGCAAATTAAATGTTCTGCTCGAAATACCCGAAACAAAAATTGCTTTTAAAAATCGCCTGATTGAAGTACCTCCGTGATATTTGCCAGTTCTAACCTTTGATTCATTTATAACATGCTATTTTTTAAAATAAAATTGGAGTGGACTTGGTCTTTAAACCTCTTGAAAAATGAAGTTTTTGCCCTCCCCATGGATGAAAATCACGGTTAAAGAAGTCTACCAGCAGATGTCTAACAATTCTGGTGAGAATTCTGCCTCTGTATATCAAACTGAAGGTCATCACTGGCCTGCAAGTACATGTATGTCGCTTCTGTTCTGCCCCCCCCCCCTCAATGAGATGCATTGTTAAACATTAGCAGAGAGGCAATTGCAATTAACTTTCATGCAACCATTCCTACTAAAAATAGCCCAAACATGTATAGAATAACTGCAATGGTTTGCAGACACTTATATAACGAAAGGCCAATATCATAGCTCTCATTCCAAAATTATTTTAACTTTTTACGAAAATCATAGAAGTCCTTATGTCTGTTTAAATAAAAGAAGAAAAACTAAATATATAGAGATGCATCATGGTAAATACTATTAAATCACTTTTTTTTCTTGTCTTGGAACTGGCTGCAACCCCATGTACAAACTTTGGAGCTCCCTGCAGTCAATACGGCCGCAAACCACGCAGCAACGATATTAGTCACCGACCTTAAAATCTGTACGAAGCTATCGGTAGTGTGTCACACATACTTAATTTTAATGACTGCAATGTGCACTTTTGAGCTTGTGAAATATGGAAAATCCCCATCTGAAGTTTCTTGAAATACAGCTCAGTATTAAACAAGGGAAACGCTCTTGGCGCTCTCGGCGATCTCGCCTGCATAACGCAATTCTTGCAACAACAAATATGGTAAATTTTATGTGGTACACTTTTGAACTGGACAAAAAATAAAAATTTGATGCCGTGGAATTTTAAATACCCCTCCTAACCCTATCATATGAAACAATCAGAATCAAAATCGGTTGAAAAATAACAAAGAAGAAGCATTTTAAAAACCTTGATGTTGATGCCACAACAAAGTCTAAGTTTGTTGACCTGAAATGACCTTTGACCTTTACTTAGTGACCTGAAATTTTACTCACATGATTGGGGAGACTTGATAACTCTATAGTCCAAGTATCATTGACTAAGAACTAATACTTTCAAAATTATATCAAAAATTCAAAAGCTTAACCTTAGGTTAAGTTTTAGATGATGATGCTACAACATAGTCCAAGTCTGTTGACCTGAAATGACCTTTGACTTTGACTTTGTGATCTGAAATTCTACTCACATGATTGGAGATACTTGATAACTCTATAGTCCAAGTTTCATTGACTAAGAACCTATACTTTCGAAATTATATCAAAAATTCAAAAGCTTAACCTTAGGTTAAGTTTCCGATGATGATGCTACAACATAGTCCAAGTCTGTTGACCTGAAATGACCTTTGACTTTGTGATCTGAAATTCTTCTCACATGATTGGAGATACTTGATAACCCTATAGTCCAAGTTTCATTGACTAAGGACTAATACTTTTAAAATTATATCAAAAATTCAAAAACTTAATCTTAACCGCCGCTGTCACCGAAAAAGCGGCGCCTATGTCTCGCTTTTTTTTCGACAAAAAGCATGTAAGGGATATTGTCACGGGCTCAAATCAATTTACGTGTAATGCCATGGAGTCCCACATGTGTATTTTTATGTAGGGCCTGATATACAAGGTATCGGCTACAACAAGGAAAATTAAATTGGTCCAGAGGACCTCCTTAATCAAGTTTCCCCTGTATTTCAAAATACATTAACATGTGTAACTCTCACATATATCTTTTTATACAAGCTAAACAATGTTGGAGTGCATTCAACATGTTTCATTACAACCTCCTTTTTCCTATCATTACCTAGAAATCTTTTTTTTTCTTCTTTTAATGAGTATGGTTATCTCACCTCTTTGAAGCATTTCTTCGACCTGTCTCTCCTGGTCCTGAAACCTTTCTGCCAGACCGGTGGACCAGGCCGAGTGCAGCTGCTTAGCTACCTGGTAACCTATCTTCACCTTCAGGGCATCCGGAGACAACATATCTAGAATATGTAGGAAAAAAGAACATCCACTTAATAATGATGATCAAAGTGATGATGATGATGAATATGATGAAAATGGTGATGATGATGATGATGATAATGATGATGATGATGATGAAAATGATGACGAAAATGATGATGAATATGGTGATGAGGATGAAGATGATGATGCTGCTGCTGCTGTTGAATGATGATAATGCTCATCCTCATGATTATGTCAGCTTTACTACTTTAATTTGAACTTTAAATATCACAAAACCTTCCCTTTAATCTGATCTGCATGTGGCTCACTAAATTTATCTGAATTGATAGTTGGCTCAATTTATGTAGTTATTTATTAACCCAGATAAAGTGAGAAAACTGTCAAAATGCCTTATATACAAAAGCATAATTAAAACTCTGAATCCATAGGCTCTGGAAGGAAGGTATGTAGTAAATATAGAGGAGAGAAATTTACAGGAAGAGGGCAAGAGAGACAGATAGAGATAGACAAACAGACAGAGAGAGAAAGAGACATATAGTCTAAAAAGAGCTTCTTCATGCTTTTTAAATTTTGTATTATAACAGGTTATTAGGATAGCAATTGATCCATGATTAAAGAATTCGGCACATGCGACACATGAGGGTGTCCTACTTACCAGGATCAAGATGGAATCCTACTTGGCCAAAGAGCTCCTGTAGCTGGAGAGCGAATGCAGCATCCATCTGAAGCTCCATTCCTCCAAGGTAGTCATAAACCCCTTCACCACTGTCTGTGAACTTGTCCGAAGGATCACCCACTGCAGCGTCCCTATCCCCTCCAGGCTCGATGACATCAAACCCAGATTTCCAGGGTATGTCCGAGTCACTCAGCTCATCCACAGACGGTCCCTCTAAACTGGCTGCATCTCTCACAGAGTTGTCCCCAACGTCACCTTCAGGGCCTTCCACAGTGCTGTTGGGACCAGACAACAAAGTTGACAATAAAGTTCCGCTTTCGCTATCCTCTTTCCCCAATTCTAGAAGGTCTTTCATGTCTTTGGAGTCATCTTCATCCAACCTTTGACTCTCAAGTTCAGGCTGAGGTGTCAACTGATCGCTGCCAAGAGTTACATGTACCCCTTCTTCTTTTGCACTTGATGCCGCAGGAAGATCTGATTTCATTTGTGGAGTAACACAGTCTTCAGTCTCCAGAGCAGGGCTTATAGTTTCTTCTCCGACTTGCTCTGGTGCTGGTTTATCTAAGATCACTGGCAGAATTTCTGATGGTTGATGCAATGGAACAAGAGGATTTTCTTTGATCGGGGAATGACCATGTACCACATTATCCAGATTGTGGCAAGCAGCAGCTAACTGTAGCATCTGACGATCCTCCTTGAAAGATTCTAGTGGTGGTAATTCATCATCACTGGTGTCAGCAATCTTTGGTTTTAATAATTTACTCGCTCCGGAGTAAAAATTGTTTGAAAACTCAAATTCTTCACTGTCAGTGTCCTCTTCCTGTTCCTGTTGCTCATTCTCACCTTCCTGTTTGTGCAATTCACCGTCCTTGCTACTGTGTACATCTGACTTTGTAGTGTCGTTCATTTCTTCTGTCACTGTTCTTTTGTCTGTGTCATTTGTCTTTGAGCTTACATCACATGGTTTAGGTTGTGCCCTTTCTGGTGTATGTTCTGTATGTGTTTCGAGGTCATTGCTGGAGATGATCTGGTTTGCTTGCTTTAATTCACTGGCAAACCTCTGGCTATCACTAGCCAATTGTTTCAAAGCATCAAGGTTGGAAGCTGACATATCAGATAGAACAGCATCGTTATCCAATCTCTGAGATGTTGGAAGGTTGTCAGGAGAGTTAGCTTTAGGTTCAATGCTTGCTTGGTCCTGGTCTTGCAAAATCTTGACAGACGGTGCTCCCAGAGTAGTATTCCTGATCTGCATCGTTTCTTTTCCAGTTTGGTCATTGGCAAAGCTGATTCCATGATCATTTCCAGCTGCAAGTTCTTCGGCTACTACAACCTTGTTTTCAGAAACAAAATTGGCAGATGCTGCATGTGAGGTCTCTCTTACCTTTATTGGAACTTCATCTTTTGGTGTGCTCCTGTCCTCAGGAGCGCTTCCTGCTGCAACAGCTAACGAATCAAGCAATAAGTTTGTTGCCATCTCAACATCTCCACCACAAGTCTCTAAGAGACTCTTCAAATCTTCGCCAGAAGAGGCCGGAAAGAAACCTTGCATCCTTGATACTTTCTCGTCCTCGAGGTTGGTCTCCTCTACGATCTCTTCGGTCATGCAGCTTTTGTGGAGTTTCACTGACACAGGAATAGATGAGGACCTGTCTTGATCATCTTCCTCGCCCGTCTCATTACCACCACTCTTGTCTGCCCTGCTCAGTAAACGAGCTACTCCAGTTCTGCAGACATACCCTGTAGGAAGATCCTCAGGCTTCATGGTTCCACTGATGATTCTCTGGAGAAATGCAAAGTCCTGGCCATTGATTTCAGTACTTTTGTCACACAGATTGACTCTCATAGCTGCTGTTTCTTGTCTGATAATGGGGAATGTTGGCTTTGGAATGCTTCTCGATGGATCATACTTTGACCAATCTGCGTTTACAGAACCCGGTGGATCAGGGGATGCTGGCGAGGTAAAGACTGCTGCAAGGCGCCTCGTTGATTGACCTCCGCTCAACCTTCTTGTCGTTCTTCGGAGGGATGGTGTTGAGGCACGGGAAGACTCTCTGGATTGACACTGAGAAGGACTAATAGTTTCTTCCTTATTCTTTAGAGGAGATATTGCTTCAGGTTTAGTTTTCAGTCCACACTCAAATTGGTCCTCAATTTCTACAGGAGAAATCAGAGGTGGACCATCAACAGTGCTACAGTCTCTTTCTTTATCCTGACAGGATGTGTGAAACTCTGCCTCTATTCTTTCAACACCATCTGACTTGGACTTCTCTCGCATGCTTTCAGAGTTTGGTGCTTCTGTACAGTTTGTAATAAAATGTCCTTTTAGTGGCGTACTCTGCTCTGCATCCATTTGTTTGATGGGTTTGTCACAAGCAGTCTTTTGATCATCACACCGCATAGAATCTCTTCCAGGCAAGTTGATGTTCCTGCCATAATCGGAGTGACTGTGCAGAGATACGTCTTCTTCGCTCCTGTTCGTAACGTCAACACTCATATCAATTTTCCCTGGCATGTCCAAAGACCTATCAATGTCCCCTTTCAGATTTTCCGCAAGTAACATCCCATATGTTTTCTCATCACCGTCCAAAGCTGGATCCTCCTCTTGCAGAGATGCAGCACTAGCAGAGGAACTTCCTTTCTGATCATCACTACTTGAGAGCTGTGTGTTTAGCAATAGACTTTCAGTGTCTGATGCCATTGTCTTGCCAATGGTCACTTCTTGTATGAGATCTTGCCTCATTGGCATCCCTGACTGAGGCTGAGATTGTCTGCTGCTCACGGTTGATGCTACATGCTTCTGTAGCTCATCGTTCTCAAACGCTTTACTGTTCTGATCTGTTTTGCCCAATGATCTCTCTTTCCCACTACTTGATGCTTTTGTTGAACTTGCACCTCCAATATGACTTATCAATCTTTTCATTGGATCTTGGGACAGACTTTCATCACTCTCCAGAAATCTGATTGCTGCATCAGATGGCTTGTTATGTTGACTTTTAGGAGCAGCATGTTTACCCTGGTTCTGGTGCCCTCTTTGGGGAGAATTTGGATTTCTCTTCTTCTGATAGGCACGGTTTGGTGAAGGGGAAGGGGATCCACCAGTTCTCTTCCCTCTCTTCGGCGATGAGATCCAGCCCTCATCATCATGTTGGGGTCCATCTCTTCTCGCTCCGCCTCTATCTCTAGGTGGTGTTCTAACTGAACGAGATGGGGACTGTGCCTTAGAGGGACCATTGTAAGGACCAGTCTTTGCTCTTCCTGAAGCCCTTGGGTCTTCTCCTCCTTCTGTTTGGTATCTGTTTGCAGGATGTTCATTGTTGTATCTCCTTGGGGAGCCACTTTTAAGATTGTTCCTCTGGTTCAGATCCTTCCTCCCATCTCTTCCTCCTCTCTGGTGGTTCCACTGGTCCCCCTTGCTATGTCTACCCACCCTCTCCCATCCTTCATCATCAATGACTTTCTCATCTCCTGGGGCATTGCCTTGGTGATGACTCCTTCTGCCATCTCCTCTTCTTGTTTGGCCACCCTGGTGTCCAGACACCCTGGACACCCTGGGAGGTTTTACATCCTCTCCAGGAAGATTGGGATCCTCTTGGTTAAGTTTGGCAACGTATTCCGGTGTCTTCTTCTTGTCAGGGCCCTTCATGATGCTTTCAACAGTCACATGTGGATCATAGTTCTCCAGCATCCTTGTAATCGCTAGTTTGGAGACACCGTGAGTGTTCCGCCTGTTAAATAAAGAAAAGTAAATATTTGAAAAAATGCTGTGCAATGTATTTTTTACAATTCCTTCACTGTATTTATTTGAATCTGAAATGGTTTTAAGGGTACTGGTTTAAAGTTTTATAAAAGATACAAAACTAACCAGTACAAGAGGTCAGACTACCATATCAAAACTGTCTTTAAAATTGGGGAAAAAAAGTTTTCACCAAAAAAAAAATCAAACTTGACTTGACTTGACTTTAAAGCTGTCTTCTTTCAAAGCATGTTTATCCATGTTACAAAAATTATGCAAGTTTTTCAACAAGTTATGCTACGCCTGAATATAAGGCATGCTAAATTTTGTTTCAATCTTGTTTTCCAGATTTTCAGATTCTCCCGGCATCATCCAGACTGGACGCAAATCTTCTACTTTTAAACTTTTTGCCAATCCTCCACATATCACTGCTACGAATAAGAAAATGATTTGCAATACAATTTGCCAGCATATTAAAACAAGCCCTTTCCTAATGACAAAATACAACCACAATCTTTTTGCCCTCACATTTGAAAACATATCTTAAAGTCTTGAAAACGTGTATGACATGATATGCCTATGTTTATGGCCAGTCCACAACCCGAAGTATCCATACATGTATAAAGCATAGGGACTTTAATATGCTTCACGTACATATATGTATATTGTCCCAAAATATGACATTGAATTATACAATTATATCTTTTAGCACTTCACAACACAACAGTAGCAGCAGTCTCAATAAAAAATCAAAATAATATACATTGTATTACTGTGAGAAACATGTTCATAGGTTGTAATAAAAAAATCACCCTTTTACCAGTCAGTCCTCAGCTCATGCGGATACATGTAATTAACATTAGCATAAATGAATATGTATAAGGTTTGTAACATAATACACACCGAGGGAAAATTAATCTCACACAAAAAGAATAAATACATGTCCATGCATACTTTCAACATGCAAACCCATTCCCCTTCTAAAGTGGAAGTATCGTAGTCAAGGGGTTTAAGCACTTGACTTGATATTCGAAGGTCTTGGTTTGATCCCCACAGGCACTAATGTCCTTTGGCAATTTACATTTGCCACACTCGACCCAGGTACCTGGCAGGAATTAATTCCTTGAAATGCTAGAGTGCTGTAATGGCAGCTAGGCTAAAGCCGGGGTGATAATTAACTTGTGCGCCTCAGAATATAATTGTCTAGATAGACGCCTCTATATAAATGCCTATTATCATCATAACTGTATGCTGCACAGCCAATTTATTCAGTTCTACCAAAGAGGTCTCTGCAGACAATTCTGATAAACTTTGTGTAAATGACTTACTTGGCCAATTCTCCAGCTTTGTTCTTCCAAGGGGTATCAGGTTCTCTGATGACTACTTGGTATTGGTGTTTCAGTGCCTACATAGAAAAATAATAAATACATGTATGCGATCCGTTTTACTACACCAGGATGGTGTTTCACAAGACTAAAAAGATTGACTTTAAGTTTAAGTTGGAAACTATGGCAGGTCGTTCATGCCACTGTTTGCTCTCATCATTGACTGGCATTGTCCTCTCAAGGGATGTACAAATCATAGTCACAAACCTACATTTTTTGATAATTCATTATTAAAGAAAAAACTATTATCCAAAGATCATAATGGTAAGAGCAAACAGTGGCATGAACGGTCTGCCATAGTTAAGTCCAACTTAAAGTCTATCTTAGTCTTTGTGAAACACTCCCCAGGAGTGCCGAGCCATATCTTTTTTTTCTCTTCAGATTCAGATCTACATGTACGTGACAATGTGCAAAGGACACATGAATCTTCATTCTGGTAATGATCAGCAACAACAATATATATAAGAAACTTACTTTGCATGTTCACGACCGCAAATGAACTATATCTGTCAAATCAATTCTGTTGGAAATGTAGGATATTGAGGCAGTGAGGCCATCAAGAAGTAGTGGCAGACACTTAGCATACCTGGGGGTGTTTCACAAAGATCCTAAAGTTGAAATTATCTCTTAAGTTGGACTTACAAATTATGGAAAACCGTTAACAACCTTGAAAATATTTGTAAAAGTTATTTGGAAGGGCATAAAATGTTGATTCAAATCATTAATATTTTCTATTATAATGGGAGATTTCATGTTCTTGATGTGGAATTTATGAAAATTCTAAAATACCCGGTACTTCAATTTTTGCTTTTGAAAATATTTAATTTTAAGGCTACAAATGGCTCTCCATAATTTGAGTCCAACTTAGAGTTAAGTTCGACTGAGGTTTTTTGTAAAACCCCCCCCCCCCCCTGGTATGTGTGATGGCGCCTTCCACAGTGTAATTTTCTTAAAGTATTTGTGGCACGAGTTTGTGCCCCATTATAATGTTTACCAGGAATAACCTATTCCGATGATAACAAGCATTTCTTGAATTTCAAGTCAATAATTCTATCAAAAATAAAGGTGCTTTAATAAGAAACCTACATGTACTTTTAAAAAAATTCAGTAACGTACATGTATGTGTTTAAGAGAGTCTTACAAGAAAAATGTACTGACAGGAAAGAAAAAGAAAAGAAACAGATTGAGAGAGAAAAAAAAGAGAGAAAAAAAAAGAGAAAGAAAATACCTCTTATCAAAGGGAAAGTTGAGTTCTTGTTTAAAACTGCAAATGCCTTCAGAGTGCGTGGTTATTGCTCTTATCCTTATTTATGACATTTCTTGTGCCCTTTAATAAACTCAAATTGTTATGAAGGTAGTCTTAGACCCCAAAATGTGTGAATTTAGATTGAATACGATTAAACCAATTCAGCTCTACTTTCAAAAAATTACGGTGACCGTTGATTAATAAATAATAACAATACACAGGCCGACTGGTTGTGCGTATTATTACCAACACGAAAAATGCCAACAAAAAGCTAATATTGGCATTGGCTGGAATAAAACATATTACATGTAGGCGCTATGTTGTTTTACATCAGCCGGTTCAAAATTACTGAATATCTGTGGGGCACCATAAATATTAGAAATGGTTATATTTATATATATTTCATCCTCTGAACCCATTTTGATCAAACAAAGATGATTTTGTCATATAAATTGTATATTCTTTCAAATTTGGCACTCAGTTTTTCATTATCTCACAAAAAATTATTTCGTGCATCATCCTCTGCGACAAAACTCAACTACATCTTTAAAGATGAAGTTGAGTTCTGGTCATGCGATTGCATTGTGAAAGAAACGGTGTGGAATCGACCAGAAAAGGTTGCAATCTAGCATATAAGAATTTGTGTGTATTGCAAGGTTCTGGAATCATCAAAATGATAAGAAATNTCTTAACCGCCGCTGTCACCGAAAAAGCGGCGCCTATGTCTCGCTTTTTTTTCGACAAAAAGCATGTAAGGGATATTGTCACGGGCTCAAATCAATTTACGTGTAATGCCATGGAGTCCCACATGTGTATTTTTATGTAGGGCCTGATATACAAGGTATCGGCTACAACAAGGAAAATTAAATTGGTCCAGAGGACCTCCTTAATCAAGTTTCCCCTGTATTTCAAAATACATTAACATGTGTAACTCTCACATATATCTTTTTATACAAGCTAAACAATGTTGGAGTGCATTCAACATGTTTCATTACAACCTCCTTTTTCCTATCATTACCTAGAAATCTTTTTTTTTCTTCTTTTAATGAGTATGGTTATCTCACCTCTTTGAAGCATCTCTTCGACCTGTCTCTCCTGGTCCTGAAACCTTTCTGCCAGACCGGTGGACCAGGCCGAGTGCAGCTGCTTAGCTACCTGGTAACCTATCTTCACCTTCAGGGCATCCGGAGACAACATATCTAGAATATGTAGGAAAAAAGAACATCCACTTAATAATGATGATCAAAGTGATGATGATGATGAATATGATGAAAATGGTGATGATGATTATGATGATAATGATGATGATGATTTTGATTACAGGTTGAAAATGAATAGGATGATGATGAAAATGATGATGAATATGGTGATGAGGATGAAGATGATGATGCTGCTGCTGCTGTTGAATGATGATAATGCTCATCCTCATGATTATGTCAGCTTTACTACTTTAATTTGAACTTTAAATATCACAAAACCTTCCCTTTAATCTGATCTGCATGTGGCTCACTAAATTTATCTGAATTGATAGTTGGCTCAATTTATGTAGTTATTTATTAACCCAGATAAAGTGAGAAAACTGTCAAAATGCCTTATATACAAAAGCATAATTAAAACTCTGAATCCATAGGCTCTGGAAGGAAGGTATGTAGTAAATATAGAGGAGAGAAATTTACAGGAAGAGGGCAAGAGAGACAGATAGAGATAGACAAACAGACAGAGAGAGAAAGAGACATATAGTCTAAAAAGAACTTCTTCATGCTTTTTAAATTTTGTATTATAACAGGTTATTAGGATAGCAATTGATCCATGATTAAAGAATTAGGCACATGCGACACATGAGGGTGTCCTACTTACCAGGATCGAGATGGAATCCTACTTGGCCAAAGAGCTCCTGTAGCTGGAGAGCGAATGCAGCATCCATCTGAAGCTCCATTCCTCCAAGGTAGTCATAAACCCCTTCACCACTGTCTGTGAACTTGTCTGAAGGATCACCCACTGCAGTCTCCCTATCCCCTTCAGGCTCGGCGATGACATCAAACCCAGATTTCCAGGGTATGTCCGAGTCACTCAGCTCATCCACAGAAGGTTCCTCTAAACTTACTCCATCTCTTACAGAGTTGTCCCCAACGTCACCTTCAGGGCCTTCCACAGTGCTGTTGGGACCAGACAACAAAGTTGACAATAAAGTTCCGCTTTCGCTATCCTCTTTCCCCAATTCTAGAAGGTCTTTCATGTCTTTGGAGTCATCTTCATCCAACCTTTGACTCTCAAGTTCAGGCTGAGGTGTCAAATGATCGCTGCCAAGAGTTACATGTACCCCTTCTTCTTTTGCACTTGATGCCGCAGGAAGATCTGATTTCATTTGTGGAGTAACACAGTCTTCAGTCTACAGAGCAGGGCTTATAGTTTCTTCTCCGACTTGCTCTGGTGCTGGTTTATCTAAGACCACTGGCAGAATTTCTGATGGTTGATGAAACGGAACAAGAGGATTTTCTTTGATCGGGGAATGACCATGTACCACATTATCCAGATTGTGGCAAGCAGCAGCTAACTGTAGCATCTGACGATCCTCCTTGAAAGATTCTAGTGGTGGTAATTCATCATCACTGGTGTCAGCAATCTTTGGTTTTAATAATTTACTCGCTCCGGAGTAAAAATTGTTTGAAAACTCAAATTCTTCACTGTCAGTGTCCTCTTCCTGTTCCTGTTGCTCATTCTCAACTTCCTGTTTGTGCAATTCACCGTCCTTGCTACTGTGTACATCTGACTTTGTAGTGTCGTTCACTGCTACTGTCATTGTTCTTTTGTCAGTGTCATTTGTCTTTGAGCTTACATCACATGGTTTAGGTTGTGCCCTTTCTGGTGTATGTTCTGTATGTGTTTCGAGGTCATTGCTGGAGATGATCTGGTTTGCATGCTTTAATTCACTGGCAAACCTCTGGCTATCACTAGCCAATTGTTTCAAAGCATCAAGGTTGGAAGCTGACATATCAGATAGAACAGCATCGTTATCCAATCTCTGAGATGTTGGAAGGTTGTCAGGAGAGTTAGCTTTAGGTTCAATGCTTGCTTGGTCCTGGTCTTGCAAAATCTTGACAGAGTGTGATCCCAGAGAATCATTACGGCTCTGCACTGCTTCTTTTCCAGTTTGGTCATTGGCAAAGCTGATTCCATGATCTGTTCCAGCTGCAAGTTCTTCGGCTACTACAACCTTGTTTTCAGAAACAAAATTGGCAGATGCTGCATGTGAGGTCTCTCTTACCTTTATTGGAACTTCATCTTTTGGTGTGCTCCTGTCCTCAGGAGCGCTTCCTGCTGCAACAGCTAACGAATCAAGCAATAAGTTTGTTGCCATCTCAACATCGCCATTACAAGTCTCTAACAGACCCTTCAAATCTTCGCCAGAAGAGGCCGGAAAGAAACCTTGCATCCTTGATACTTTCTCATCCTCGAGGTTGGTCTCCTCTACGATCTCTTCGGTCATGCAGCTTTTGTGGAGTTTCACTGACACAGGAATAGACGAGGACCTATCTTGATCATATTTCTCGCCCGTCTCATTACCACCACTCTTGTCTGCCCTGCTCAGTAAACGAGCTACTCCAGTTCTGCAGACATACCCTGTAGGAAGATCCTCAGGCTCCATGGTTCCACTGACGATTCTCTGGAGAAATGCAAAGTCCTGGCCATTGATTTCGGTACTTTTGTCACACAGATCGACTCTCATAGCTGCTATTTCTTGTCGGATAATGGGGAATGTTGGCTTTGGAATGCTTCTCGATGGATCATACTTTGACCAATCTGCGTTTACAGAACCCGGTGGATCAGGGGATGCTGGCGAGGTAAAGACTGCTGCAAGGCGCCTCGTTGATTGACCTCCGCTCAACCTTCTTGTCGTTCTTCGGAGGGATGGTGTTGAGGCACGGGAAGACTCTCTGGATTGACACTGAGAAGGACTAATAGTTTCTTCCTTATTCTTTAGAGGAGATATTGCTTCAGGTTTAGTTTTCAGTCCACACTCAAATTGGTCCTCAATTTCTACAGGAGAAATCAGAGGTGGACCATCAACAGTGCTACAGTCTCTTTCTTTATCCTGACAGGATGTGTGAAACTCTGCCTCTATTCTTTCAACACCATCTGACTTGGACTTCTCTCGCATGCTTTCAGAGTTTGGTGCTTCAGTACAGTTTGTAATAAAATGTCCTTTTAGTGGCGTACTCTGCTCTGCATCCATTTGTTTGATGGGTTTGTCACAAGCAGTCTTTTGATCATCACACCGCATAGAATCTCTTCCAGGCAAGTTGATGTTCCTGCCATAATCGGAGTGACTGTGCAAAGATACGTCTTCTTCGCTCCTGTTCGTAACGTCAACACTCATATCAATTTTCCCTGGCATGTCCAAAGACCTATCAATGTCCCCTTTCAGATTTTCCGCAAGTAACATCCCATATGTTTTCTCATCACCGTCCAAAGCTGGATCCTCCTCTTGCAGAGATGCAGCACTAGCAGAGGAACTTCCTTTCTGATCATCACTACTTGAGAGCTGTGTGTTTAGCAATAGACTTTCAGTGTCTGATGCCATTGTCTTGCCAATGGTCACTTCTTGTATGAGATCTTGCCTCATTGGCATCCCTGACTGAGGCTGAGATTGTCTGCTGCTCACGGTTGATGCTACATGCTTCTGTAGCTCATCGTTCTCAAACGCTTTACTGTTCTGATCTGTTTTGCCCAATGATCTCTCTTTCCCACTACTTGATGCTTTTGTTGAACTTGCACCTCCAATATGACTTATCAATCTTTTCATTGGATCTTGGGACAGACTTTCATCACTCTCCAGAAATCTGATTGCTGCATCAGATGGCTTGTTATGTTGACTTTTAGGAGCAGCATGTTTACCCTGGTTCTGGTGCCCTCTTTGGGGAGAATTTGGATTTCTCTTCTTCTGATAGGCACGGTTTGGTGAAGGGGAAGGGGATCCACCAGTTCTCTTCCCTCTCTTCGGCGATGAGATCCAGCCCTCATCATCATGTTGGGGTCCATCTCTTCTCGCTCCGCCTCTATCTCTAGGTGGTGTTCTAACTGAACGAGATGGGGACTGTGCCTTAGAGGGACCATTGTAAGGACCAGTCTTTGCTCTTCCTGAAGCCCTTGGGTCTTCTCCTCCTTCTGTTTGGTATCTGTTTGCAGGATGTTCATTGTTGTATCTCCTTGGGGAGCCACTTTTAAGATTGTTCCTCTGGTTCAGATCCTTCCTCCCATCTCTTCCTCCTCTCTGGTGGTTCCACTGGTCCCCCTTGCTATGTCTACCCACCCTCTCCCATCCTTCATCATCAATGACTTTCTCATCTCCTGGGGCATTGCCTTGGTGATGACTCCTTCAGCCATCTCCTCTTCTTGTTTGGCCACCCTGGTGTCCAGACACTCTGGACACGCTGGGAGGTTTTACATCCTCTCCAGGAAGATTGGGATCCTCTTGGTTAAGTTTGGCAACGTATTCCGGTGTCTTCTTCTTGTCAGGGCCCTTCATGATGCTTTCAACAGTCACATGTGGATCATAGTTCTCCAGCATCCTTGTAATCGCTAGTTTGGAGACACCGTGAGTGTTCCGCCTGTTAAATAAAGAAAAGTAAATATTTGAAAAAATGCTGTGCAATGTATTTTTTACAATTCATTCACTGTATTTATTTGAATCTGAAATGGTTTTAAGGGTACTGGTTTAAAGTTTTATAAAAGATACAAAACTAACCAGTACAAGAGGTCAGACTACCATATCAAATCTGTCTTTAAAATTGGGGGGAAATTATGTTAAGTTTTCACCCAAAAAAAAAAATCGAACTTGACTTGACTTGACATTAAAGCTGGCTTCATTCAAAGCATGTTTATCCATGTTACAAAAATTATGCAAGTTTTTCAACAAGTTATGCTACGCCTGAATATAAGGCATGCTAAATTTTGTTTCAATCTTGTTTTCCAGATTTTCAGATTCTCCCGGCATCATCCAGACTGGACGCAAATCTTCTACTTTTAAAATTTTTGCCAATCCTCCACATATCACTGCTACGAATAAGAAAATAATTTGCAATACAATTTGCCAGCATATTAAAACAAGCCCTTTCCTAATGACAAAATACAACCACAATCTTTTTGCCCTCACATTTGAAAACATATCTTAAAGTCTTGAAAACGTGTATGACATGATATGCCTATGTTTATGGCCAGTCCACAACCCGAAGTATCCATACATGTATAAAGCATAGGGACTTTAATATGCTTCACGTACATATATGTATATTGTCCCAAAATATGACATTGAATTATACAATTATATCTTTTAGCACTTCACAACACAACAGTAGCAGCAGTCTCAATAAAAAATCAAAATAATATACATTGTATTACTGTGAGAAACATGTTCATAGGTTGTAATAAAAAAATCACCCTTTTACCAGTCAGTCCTCAGCTCATGCGGATACATGTAATTAACATTAGCATAAATGAATATGTATAAGGTTTGTAACATAATACACACCGAGGGAAAATTAATCTCACACAAAAAGAATAAATACATGTCCATGCATACTTTCAACATGCAAACCCATTCCCCTTCTAAAGTGGAAGTATCGTAGTCAAGGGGTTTAAGCACTTGACTTGATATTCGAAGGTCTTGGTTTGATCCCCACAGGCACTAATGTCCTTTGGCAATTTACATTTGCCACACTCGACCCAGGTACCTGGCAGGAATTAATTCCTTGAAATGCTAGAGTGCTGTAATGGCAGCTAGGCTAAAGCCGGGGTGATAATTAACTTGTGCGCCTCAGAATATAATTGTCTAGATAGACGCCTCTATATAAATGCCTATTATCATCATAACTGTATGCTGCACAGCCAATTTATTCAGTTCTACCAAAGAGGTCTCTGCAGACAATTCTGATAAACTTTGTGTAAATGACTTACTTGGCCAATTCTCCAGCTTTGTTCTTCCAAGGGGTATCAGGTTCTCTGATGACTACTTGGTATTGGTGTTTCAGTGCCTACATAGAAAAATAATAAATACATGTATGCGATCCGTTTTACTACACCAGGATGGTGTTTCACAAGACTAAAAAGATTGACTTTAAGTTTAAGTTGGAAACTATGGCAGGTCGTTCATGCCACTGTTTGCTCTCATCATTGACTGGCATTGTCCTCTCAAGGGATGTACAAATCATAGTCACAAACCTACATTTTTTGATAATTCATTATTAAAGAAAAAACTATTATCCAAAGATCATAATGGTAAGAGCAAACAGTGGCATGAACGGTCTGCCATAGTTAAGTCCAACTTAAAGTCTATCTTAGTCTTTGTGAAACACTCCCCAGGAGTGCCGAGCCATATCTTTTTTTTCTCTTCAGATTCAGATCTACATGTACGTGACAATGTGCAAAGGACACATGAATCTTCATTCTGGTAATGATCAGCAACAACAATATATATAAGAAACTTACTTTGCATGTTCACGACCGCAAATGAACTATATCTGTCAAATCAATTCTGTTGGAAATGTAGGATATTGAGGCAGTGAGGCCATCAAGAAGTAGTGGCAGACACTTAGCATACCTGGGGGTGTTTCACAAAGATCCTAAAGTTGAAATTATCTCTTAAGTTGGACTTACAAATTATGGAAAACCGTTAACAACCTTGAAAATATTTGTAAAAGTTATTTGGAAGGGCATAAAATGTTGATTCAAATCATTAATATTTTCTATTATAATGGGAGATTTCATGTTCTTGATGTGGAATTTATGAAAATTCTAAAATACCCGGTACTTCAATTTTTGCTTTTGAAAATATTTAATTTTAAGGCTACAAATGGCTCTCCATAATTTGAGTCCAACTTAGAGTTAAGTTCGACTGAGGTTCTTTGTGAAACACCCCCCCCCCCCTGGTATGTGTGATGGCGCCTTCCATAGTGTAATTTTCTTAAAGTATTTGTGGCACGAGTTTGTGCCCCATTATAATGTTTACCAGGAATAACCTATTCCGATGATAACGAGCATTTCTTGAATTTCAAGTCAATAATTCTATCAAA
>BEXV01001746.1:10968-31725 GCA_003118195.1 Hemicentrotus pulcherrimus
AAACACATAAGAAAATAAATATATGAAAATCGCATCAAATTTGCATAAATTATTAATTATTAATTACATCAAAATAATTATTTTGTGTAAGAAAAGAAGTTTCATATGAATAATGAGTTTCAACATTCAAAAAGTGAATTCTGACAATTTTTCTAATGATTCTAGTTCCCTGTATATTTTTCAGATTTGAAAGTCATGAATGCGTAATTTGCATTTTCATAATTTAATGCAAATTAACCTATGCACTTTCAAAATATCATGAAATAATGAAACCTCATGAAATTGAGAAGAAGGAAACATTTACTCAATACATTTTCAAGATTCTTCACAAGTCTACAGACAAATATGTAGAGTTTTCTGTAAAATGCATAAAATTTGCATTTTGCATAATTAATGAGCCCATACCGACAAAAATTTGCATATGAGAAAAAACTAATTATACCATCTTGTTCCTTACGTAAATATCTACAAACATGCGCATTTTCGTGTTCATCGGACATTCGACAGCCAACCCCAGTCAGTGAGGTGCTCAAAATAGCCCAGTACAGTAAGGGTTAAGGAACATACAAAGGATTACAGGATTAGACTAAGTGTGGAGGTTAAAATCATATTTGATGACTATTACCTCAGCTATAAGACCGACAATTCTTAATTCCGAAGGGGTATCCTCTCCTGCTCTGACGGTAAAGTTGGAACCAGAGAGGTCTGTCGAACTATCCCCGTAGAGGGAAAGGACCAGCCCCTGATTTAGCTCTTTTAAGGATACACTCCGAACCTTCAAAAAAGAGTTATACGCCTCGTTTCTACACATGGTGTGTTTAAATAATGTTAAGGCAGAATACACGTGCCATTTACAAACTAAATACTTCTTTGAATCATGTCGAGTTCAAATTTCGTTGAGATTTTTACATTGTCTCAGGAATCCTTGTTGCAATATTTACTTTAAAAAAATAGCTTCCTCATATTCTTTAAAACAGAAGCCGGGTGTAGTGGCTGCCTCGTTTTGATTTCATTTAAATTCATATTTAAATCATACATGTTTATATTCATGACAAATCCCTAAATGGTTTTGGAATCAGAAGTCTGTGACTTGATAAAATTTAAGAGAGAGGTATATAGTCAACCTCTTAAATATAAAGGTCGGTAGAAGTGAATATCTTGTGATATGTCAATTTGGAGTTCGGTCCCTTCGTGTTGCTCATTTTTCCGAACAACATTGCGTTCTAACTGCAATTAATTATAACTATACGTACAAACTCTTCTTACAGAATGGCATTCGCTTAACCAGTTACGTATAGTGATCGGGTGAGTCCTGTAATAAACCTTAATACCTGAACTGCTATGTTTTCCTCTGCTACATCGAACGGTTCCCCTTCTGCAACATCGACGTTGCTGAGCTGCGTCTCGTAGGCCATGGGGATGTTTGAGATCGCATTGGAGGTTTCTTCTGCCTCCTGGAGCTCGGCCATGTCAACCGACGCAATGTTGCTGACAATGCTCGTCACCATAGCAGTAAACTTGATAAACATAATAAAATGAAAAAACAAGAATGATCCATGTAAGATAATACACTCAGAAAAAAGGAAAGAAAAGTAGTGGACACTATTTGCAGTTTACATTTTCAAATGAATATTCATTATGAACTTATCTTTCATCTATCAGCATATATATGAATCAATCCTCTTGAAGATAATATGCAATTGAAATCCTACCAAACATGCATGAGTGACCATTCAAATGTTGATGAGCATTCGAGGTATCATATGGCTCGTTCACGACCTTGGATGGAAAGGAGAGACATCTTGACTGTGCCTGTCAAAACCATGCACTTCTGAGACTAAAGTTATTTGGTACTTGGTACTTGGTTGGGTAATCCCTTTGGCAGCTCACTCAGGAAGCTATAATAGGATGGTAGGTGAGGCGAGTAACTACAAGGAGTGTCATGAATTGCAGGAATGGTGTGTGATAATCACTTTTTAATTTACAGTAAAATATGCTAAGTCCAGTGCAAGTAAAAACCAAGCTAGTAAGCTTATACGACGTGGGAACCAACAGGGGGCTGCATCATTGTAATGGAGAGTAGAGCTGCCTCCTTGAAGTTGGTTATTCCTGTTGCACCGACTGCTGAGCCTGACAGATGATTCCAGATCCTTATTGCTCTCGGGTAGTATGAGAACTTGAAGGAGTCAATAGTTGCAACAGGAATTACATACTTGAAGTTGTGGTCGTGTCTTCCGAAGTATGTAGCAGGGATTACAATAGTTGGAGACAAGACGGTGATGGAACTTGTAGAGAAGGTTGCATTGGTCGAGGATTCGACGTGTGTGAAGCGTGTCCATCCCTAGAGCTGCCACAAGAACCGATGCACAGTGGGCCAGGGAGGAACCAAAGTTCGCCAAAACTCATTTTTGGTGATTTATTTTTTTCAATTTTTTTCTTGCCCAGTTGAAAGGTAATACATTGAGGAATACCTCAGTAAAATAGTTAATTCCCGTACGCACAATAAGGGTATAAATTTACTCCTTTAAACAGCAAAATCCTACATATTCACAGTTTTAGTGCAAAAGTGACTTATTTTATAAATCTTTCAATTTAACAAGAAGTTCTTCAGTTATTGATATGAAATTGCTCTCACATATTCCTGATAGTTCATTTCGTTGCATGAATTGGTTAAAATTAATAGAAACATAATCTTCATGATATATTATAGGGTAATTCATTGAAAATGGACTAATTATCCATGTTTTTTATAAATCCAGAGGAAATGTTTAGATTTTCGCAGAGTTCCGCTTAAATTTTAATACCACCATTTTGTCTGATGTCTAAGCTTTAAGTTAATACCAAATTTGGCTGCCCGGTCTTGCCCGTTGTCATGTTAGAGCCGATTTGTGTGTTTTTGGTCCGCGGCTGAATCAGGAAGGATTCGCGGTCATAAATCACGGCGCTTGGGGGCGCGTGACACTTGTTCTGACACCGCGGACCAAAATAAACACATTTTTTTCGGGGCAAAGTTGCAAGGAAACGGCTCAAACATAATAACGGGCACAATCGGGCGGCCAAATCTTGTATCAACTCAAAGCTTAGATATCAGAAAAAATGTTGGTAATAACATTTAAGCGGAAATCCCTGGAAATCTAAACATTTCCTATGGATTTATACAAAATAAATCCTCAGAAATTAGTTTTCGCGCACTTTGGTTCCTCCCTGATCCACTGTGCGATGGTGATGTGGTGTATCTGTAATCACGGTACACAAAGCGAGTCGCTGTTCTTTGTACTTGCTCTAGCATTTTTATGACCGTGACTCTGTGTGGGTTCCAAGCCTCAGAGGCGTACTCCAATTGGGGCGTACTAAGGCTGTGTAGGCCCTGGACTTTACATCCCTGGTACAGGGTGAGAGAGTCCTGCGAAGAAGACCTAGAGTACAGCATGCTTTATGCCGGATGGTTTGGCAGTGCTTGTTCCAACAAAGATCAGCAGAAACCGTTACTCCAACGTACTTGTACTATTTGACTTTTGGGATCAGTCCATTTGACAGGTGCTGGGAGTACGTTTTCGTGTGATGGTGAGGATAGCGCACTTTTTCAAGTTGAAGTCCATCATCCAGTTTGAAGACCACCTGGACAGCTGTTGAAGATCGTCCTTTGGGATTTGATGGTCCCTAGGGCGTCGAATCTCACGATAGAGGGTGCTGTTATCCGCAAAGAGACGCATTGTGGACTGGATGATGTCTTGGATATCGTTGATATACAACAGGAACAGGGTAGACCCGTTGACGGATCCCTGGGGGACTCCAGATGTTACAGCCCGCCATGTTGATTGAGATCCATCAACTACGACTGCCTGTTGTCTATCAGTGAGGAGAGACATTATCCACTGGAGTGAGATACCACTTATTCCTTAGTACTGAAGTTTGGTCGACAGGAGAAGGTGTGGTTCTCGATCGAATGCCTTATTGAAGTCCAAGAAGATTGTATCAGCTTGGCTGCGCTGCTGAAGGATGGAGGACTAGTCGTGGACTGCTGTTGTCAATTGAGTGGTTGTTGACAAACCCCGTCGGGAGCCATGCTGTGTATCGGTGAGGATATTATTCACAGCAACATGCTTCGACACATGGCTCAGGATGATGTGTTCCATTACTTTGCAGCAGACGCAGGTGAGTGAGATCGGTCTGTAGTTGGAGGGGCCACACTTTTCTACCGACTTGTGTATAGGGGTAACCAGTGCTCGCTTCCATTGGGCTGGAATGATTCCACTTTTGTAGCTTTGTTGGAACAGAAAAGACAGTAGAGAAGCAATCTCGTGAGCAACCAGCTTTAGGAGCTTGGGTGGAAGTTTATCAGGGCCGATGGCCTTTGAAGGGTCCAGTTGTTGGAGGCGTTTCTCGACACCGGTCCTGTGAATGTGCAGTTGACCAATAGTTGGAAAAGGAGAAGGTCCTTTCTGTACAAGAGGATGGGGCTGGTGAGGCGTAAAGACATACTGGAAGTAGTCTTTCAGTGCCTCTGCCTTGTCTAATGCGTAGGCGCATAATTTAGATGGTGTACGCAAGGTAGGAATACCAATGTTTTCAGAACGACATGTCTTGATGTAAGACCAGAAAGACTTGGGGTTGTCCTTAAGGCTTGCCCCGATAATGTTGTTGATGATTCACAACGTGCTCTGTGCACATTCTTGGCAACTTTGTTCCTGTATTGTCGGTAGGCTTTCCAAGCTGCGGAGCAAGACTGGCTGTGTGCCTTCTTGAATAGTCTATCTCTCTTCCTCATCCGGCATTTCAAAGGAGGAGTAATCCCAGGAAGATGTCTTCTTCCTTTGCTCATTTTGGAAGGAATAAGCTTAGACAAACACCTGTTCAAGAAGTTGACAATGATGGACCAGTTTGTCTCCACTGATCTTCTTTCCGGATCTGATTGGAGAAATTCTGTCTCAAATTTAGCTGCTGCATCTCTCAGTTGCTGTTCGTCAGCTTTGTTGACACCCTGAACTCAATCCTCCTCATTATTTCTCATTCTTTGTTTTTATCGTTGAACAAGAATGTTTTACAGATGCACATATTCATTTACATGTGGATGGAAACTTGCTCTATTTTTTGCAATTTTCTTATCAATTAGATCTTCTATCATTTAAATGAATTTACCCATCCAAGCATGACAGTTTAAAACTTTATCTTAAATGATGTTTGTAGGATATTTATCAATATTAAGCTATGCACTATAGTGTTATATCAATATAAGAATATATGATCCAATGTTAGTCCATGTTACTGCAGGTCGGGGACGTATACAAAATGGCACACTGAAAAGAAAAGAAAAACATTGAAGGCAAGATAACACCGTCCAGACCCTCTTCGCTACGATCATAATACCCAAGGGGTTTCCTTTCCTACATTTATAACCTTCAAAATGGTTATTCATAGCTCCGGAATTAGTTCCAATGACATCATATTTTACGAATAATACTTAAAGATAAACTCCAGTTCTGGTAAAAAAAAGAAAATTAATTCTCACAGAATCAAGCGAAACTTACACTGAATGTTCAAGATTACAAATAAATGACATGTGCCAAACAATTTTGGAAGAAAATGTAAACTGGCCGAGTAATGAGCATAGAAAGACAAGAAAATCAAGGTAGTACTAGCCCCGACACCATGTGTGTTGTCCCATATGTAGCTTTCTGTGTACAGTGCTTGTTACTTTACCAAGACTCGGTCAAATTTATTATGATTTTGATGACTCCAGAACATTGCAGTGCACACCAATACTTATAGCTACATGATCAACTGTTTCTGATCCTTTCCATACCTTTTCTTTGACATTGCAATCGCATTACCAGTACAAAAGTTTATCTTTAATGAATTCTAAGATCCTAATTCAACAAACATTTAGCTTTGAGGGAGGTCATCCATGACATTTGCGAAATACGCCAGGGAAATTTAATTCTGATTACTTTGAAGAAACTACTGATCAAGAATGAGGCAGTGCTCACCTCTGTTCCACTGTTGTTCTGAGCTGATACTTCTGTGACAATGTTTAAGACTAGAGTGACATCCGAGGCGGTGATTTCTCCAGTGTTTCTTGTAACTTGATCTGTAATTTCCTCAACCGTATCCTCCGTGATCTCAACCTGCAAATATGTACGAAAAACGCAATCGAAAAGCCTTTTGAAAATTCAGCCAAAATTTGATAGCATTCTCTGTCACCTGTTGAAATGTGACATGTGGCAGTGATGTATTATGTGATCAGAACATGATTTCTATGTTATGGAATTTGCGCCCTAGAGTTTATTTCTCGAAAGTAATTACAATCATGTTAGTACAGGATGTACTTGAAACTATTTGTGGTATTGAATTATGACGAAATTAAGAAAGACATACCACAAGATTTTAAGCCTACTCAATGTTAATATATTCGTCTGTACTCATGAGTACGTCGTATATGCATTGTCTTTAATCAAAATGACCTAATATAGACGGCTGCCATAATAACTCTGTGTGTTTTTCACATGTAGATGGTTAGGTATCCATCTAAAAGTAGTTATTGTTTATATAATGCACATATTATTTTGTTTGATAGGAAATCGCACTTTCATCATCACCGTAGGTCATAACATTTTTGAACTGGTCAGTTTGATGAATAAGAATGATTAATCTGACATTTTAGCAATAGAAATGGATACAATCAGTCATATTGATAGGCCTACACCTTGGCCGATTAGAGAATTCAAACTAAAATGTACGATATTTCAATTCAACCGTCGTCTGGCTTATAACAAATGCATTCATCGGCATTTTGTGAACGGTCATAGCGGTTTTGACTTTATGATTCCCTTAAAAACACCAAAAAATGAAATTTCTCTTCTGTCTGTTAAATTTCTACACATACATTTCTTAATCAAAGTGGTGTAACAAATTAAATAGCTTGCAAATCCGTTGATTTATTGTCATTATGGATGACCCGTTAAAATATTTGAATGCATATGAGGGTATGCACACTGGAAAAACACATCGAAAGGCACATGTAGATCTACATTTATGCTCAATAGTTAGAAGTTATAACTTTTAGCATTTCACACAGTTTTGTGGACAAAAAGGGGTATGAAATTTTTAGGAAAAGAAGAAGTTCTGACAAAATCTATTTGTGGTTGTCTTCAGAGAATCAAAACATAATTTACTTAACCGCCAAGCAGATACTCATTTACACCTTCAAATTTAAAGTTGACAGAGAGTAGCAAGATATGGATTAATGTCTTCAAAAAGGACAGAAGTGCCGTATTGGGATTCGAATCCTCAACCTTTGCATTGAGAGTCAAGTGAATGAACCACTAAACACCTCCACTTAAATACAGACTTTATATATATACTTTTCCATAATACTTACTGCTTATAACAGCATCCAACTGGAAAAAGACCAGAAGTCCTAAGTAAAGGGCAGTTCCTACAGATGAGCTTTCCATTGTCACTCCTCAAGTGAAGTCCTATAAAGACGACATATATTAGCATTTTGAAATCAATTAGCCGCTTTTGGTTTTTATCAATGAATTCTTTCATGAGTCGTTTTGACACCTCAATTATTTGTAATCGAATATAATAATAATTATTATTAATAGTAGTAGTAATAGTAGCAGTCGCTCTTTGCAGAGCGAATTTATTTCATTTTCCACATAATATGAACAATGACAAGTTAATCAAAATAATAAGCGTAACGTTATAAACAGAAAATTGGCTTAGAAATATCTTTGATATTTTTTCGTTAGTCTTGTAGTGAAAAATTATTTAGTAACATGAAATGAAAAACGAACCTAATTTGAGGCAATCCTTGTTATGTTTAGGTTCACACAGTAATAATTTAAACTTTATAATTCATAACTGAGTTTTGAAAGATTACGGAGTCAAAAGAAATATGACGAACACAAAAGGCGAAACAACAACAAAAAAGAACAGTGGCAATATGACAAGAATAGGATGGTAAGGTAAGAAAGTGACAAATAGGAAAAGAGGGAAAACGGCAGAAAGAGAAGAAGAAGACACGGAGGGAGAGAGACATAGACAGAGAGAAAGACAGAGAGAGAGTGAGAGAGTGAGAGAGAGAGAGAGAGTGAGAGAGTGAGAGAGAGAGAGAGAGAGAGAAAGGGGTAGAGAGAGAGAGAGAGTGGCCACGAAGGAATAATTTTTGAGTAATATGATAAGGAAACAAATGTGTAAAAAATGGTCAGTCAAGCCAAATATAAAACTGGGGAACTAAATATTCTGGTACGTCTTCAACAAAAAGTGCTTGAGGGGATTTTTTCATCGAAATAATGAGGGTTTTTCTTTCAATGTGCCGGAAGGGCATCCCAAAATGTTGGGCCATTGAAAGTAAAGGTTCTGTTGCTATTTACCGTTCTTGCTGTATGATGGTAATAAGAGCTTCAATGCTAATCTCGCCGGATAACTATAGAATTCATTTTTTTTGTTCAAACATATTTTGAGAGCAACTTGTGCAGTCCATTTTTCGGAAGTGTGTACATAACTATTCCAAGGTTATAAGAAAGTAAGTCATGTATCTTCAAAACATTATTTGCGTGAAAGAGCTCAAGAGCGTGAGAGCGAAAATTGGTGTGACTTATGATTCGCATTGCTTTCTTTTGTAAAAGTAAAATTCTATCGAGTTGAGTATTTCGATAGGTGCCCCATGCAATGATTCTATAATACAAGTAGCAAGTGAGTTTGTCTTTTTAAGAAAAAAATTCTGGGTCTTGATTAGAAAAGAAAATGCTAGAGTCGTCAGCAACCGAAATGAAGGACAGGGTTATTGATCTGAGGGCAAGTAAAAAATAATTAATATGTACAATAAAAAGTAATGGACCTAGAATAGAACCTTGAGGCGCGCCTCATTCAATGGTCTATATAGACAAATATGCATAATATTGCTTTCTACCGTGGAGGTAGTTCTTGAACCACTCCAATGCTATTTCTCTGATTACGTAGTAAGAAAGTTTGTACTGAAGTATTTCGTGATTTTATCATATGAAAGGCCTTCGAGAAATTCAAGAAAACACCCACCTTATGTTTGAAGTTGTCAATAGAGCGACCCACCTCATTTACTGGAATCAAAAGGGCATGTGCTGAACCGTGCTTTTCACGGAAGTCAAACTTTGACTGATAGAGAATACTTCTAGTACATAATAATACAAACACATACAATTTTTGAAGAACTTTAGATAAAGATAAAGTCGGCAAGGAAATAGGCCTGTACTTTCTCAACTCTAACGAATCTCTTTTCTTCAAGACTGGAACAAATTTTGCCAACGTCATCGATTGTGGCAACACCCTTTATGCATGTAGCAGATCGAAAATATGGAGTAAAGTTTGGACAATTTCATGCTTTTTTTTTGCAAGAGATAATTGCTTATTTCATCATGTACAGAGCTCCGCTTATTCTTCAGTCCGTTAATTATGTTTACAATTTCACTTTCAAGAATTGATATAAAATATATAGAAAATGATTGTGGGGCTCCAAGAAGGTCAGTGAAATGCTTATTTGAGACCGGTATCTTTTGAGCAAAGTTTAGACCAATATTTGAAAAATAATCATTACAAATATTCTGGAATAGTTCGAAAAACAAGTAACATAAGCATCTTTTAAAAGATCCAGAACAATTTCTAAACATTCATCAACATTATAAATTTGACATATCACTGCTAGTTAGTAGTTCATAGTATTTCTCTAAACCTGCTAATATTTTCTTCAGAAAACTCACGCCTTGAATCTTCGACATTGGCATGTATCAGCGAGGTTTGTTCAATTGGAAAGTGATTTAACTGGGAGAACGGTCTGAGATTTTAGACAACAATATACCCGATTTAAGGAAGAAGAAGAAATAAGCATTGTTAAAATATTATCAATCAGAGTATCAGTATTATCTGTAACCCTCGTTGGATCAATTATACGTGATAGAAAACTAGCTGTAAGGAGTGTGTCGACACAATTTGAAACAAATATATCGGTGGCGTTTTTCAATAAATTTATGTTATAATCTCTAATAGAAAACATATTTAATTTAACATTAATGGATGCAGTTAATTAATGGCAAGCACGAGAAAATCGTCTTGGCTCATCTTTGGAGGATTAAGAATTGTATATTTTAGGATGTTTTTATTGTTTGATACAATGATTGCAATAAAACCTTTCTCAATAACATTTTCCAAACGATTAAATTGTTGTTGTAACTTATATCCACATTCTTCAGATATGTACAGAATGACACCACTTACTGTCCACTCTAACCCATTATATGTTCCAATATCATTACCTGGTAATGAGTATAAAAGAAAACAAATATCGTTAACAAACCATGTTTCAGTAACACCAATCGCAGAAAAACGTTGTTTTGTAGTATATAATAATGTTCGTAATCATCGAAACTTCTTGTTGCACTGCGAATACCGCAGTGTATTAAGAGTGAAACATCGCCAATTCGATTTTGAAATGTTGCGCAATTTATTTATCTGTATAATACAGCAAAGGTCCACACCGGTAAATATCATCATTCAGATCATAATTAGCACATCGTGAATTCATTGCCTGTACAACCGCATCATCAAAAGAAGTGTATCAAAGATCTGACACGTTTAGTTTTGATTAGTGGTAACGGTATCATCGTCATCGTTCAGAGAGTAAAACAGAATATTTTTCGGGGGACGCCATCATATTGTATTATCAAGCGTAGACGCCGACATTTTGGAAGCGGGTGTTATAAGAGTGCCTCCAGTTAGAAAGAAAGTAGAAGAAAAAAGAAGATGGAAGAAAAGAAAAGGATTGAATGCAAATGAGAAAAATAAAAGACTAGATATTGGTACCTACATGCCTATTAACCTGTCAAAAGTTTGAAACTCGATTTTGATTTAGAATATCTCTAGTTGTTGGATAATTGATTGTTTAAATAATTATGAAACCTTTTGAATGCGCAGTTTACTGACGAATATAAGTAAATTCATCAGTAATATGTTACAATTTAATATACAATTTGAAATGGGCATCTTGCAATTATAGTTATTTTAGGGATGAGTGTTGCTCAAAGGGTTTTTTAAGTAATATGTTAAATAAATTGTTTAATGATTTATTTAACACAACTTAAAAATCGGCCCAAACAATACACAAGCCTATAGATTTTAAAATACATTATAAACATTTATTTATGCGGAATGGCTGCTTCCTATAAGACGATATGCAGCATGTAAAGATATCTCTAATAGCAGTAATATCATAGGGAAAAACAGAATGTAGCCGGAAAAAAAAGGAATTTGTCTACTTTTAACCTGTAACTCGTCGAAACGAAGACCAATGAAACTTCGGAGGTCCTTTAACCGTAACAACATGTGGTATGACTACACACAAGAATGAACTATTCATGATTTAAAAGCATTTAAAAAGAACAAACTTAATTCAATAGATCGACTGCTTTGCAGCGTGACGGAGGTTTGTCCTTTTTCATATTTTTGAAATAGGTTCCGCTTTTGGCGATCCGTACGGACTCGTAAATATAAAAATCAGTGTTTATGAAGGGGGTATATAAAAGGGAATAGGTCGACTGCCTTGAAGCGTGACAAAGGTTTGTCTTTTGTCATGTTTTTGAAATAGGATTTACGCTTTTGTACACGAGAATTTTTTTCTGTACACACCGGGAAGCCTGGAATAAGTCCTTCTTTGTGTACTGTATGCCACGCATGAAGATCTGACATCGAGTCTAATATACGTTGACGTTTGTGCATGTGTTGAAGAGGGTTGCACACGGAAAGAAACGTCTTATCCTTTTCAAATATAAAAAGCAATTCGGTACCTCATCCAAACTCAAATTTTAGATTTACTATCCACACACGGTTTGATATAATAAAGTCCAAGTCACCTCTCTAAATCATGGTAATACACAGTTTGATATAGAAAAAAGGGTCTGAAAAAGCTTTAGACATGTTTCCAGTACGAGAATATATGTTTAATGAAAGTGAGAAAAAAAGTACAAACATGTATAAGCGTTATAAAGCGGAGATACAAAACGGGCATATTCTATCTTGAAGGGAGTTTTTGTCGAAAATTAAACTCGAAACAAACCACCATATGTATAAAGGAAAATTAGCATGATTATATCAATTCAATCAGTCAATTGGTCAAATGCAAGTAAGCTCTTAATTAATATAATCATATGATTGTTCGTAACAGAGAATAAGCATAATTACAACAATTCAATCCGCAATCTGTGGAATACAAATAAGCTCTTAATTAATATATAACAGACATACGATTGTTTGCATTAAAGATTTAGCATGATTAAATCAATTCAATCAGTCCATCTGTCAAATGCAAATAAGCTCTTAATTAATATACTAGACATATGATTTTTGTAACAGATTTAGCATCAATCCGTCAAATTCAAATAAGCCCTTAATTAATCAGATATATATATAGCATGATTCAGTCAATTCAATCAGTCAATTTGTCAAAACCAAGTAAGCCCTTATTAATGTAATAGTATGATTGTTTGTAATAAGAATTAGCATAATTACTTCAATATTTATCAGGCAATCTGTCAAATGCTAATAAGCTCTTAATTAATGTAATATTATTATTGTTTGTTAAGGAGAATTAGCATGAATACTTCAATATTTATCAGGCAATCTGTCAAATGCTAATAAGCTCTTCATTACTCTAATATCATGATTGTTTGTAGCAGAGAATGAGCATGAATACATCAATTCAATGAGTAAATCTGTCAAATACAAATAAGCTCTTAATTAATATAATACACATACGATTGTTTGTAACAGAGAATTTGCATGATTACATTCTATCGGTCAAATGAAAATTAACCCTTCATTAATCTAATATCACGATTGTTTGTAGCAGAGAATTAGCATGAATACATCAATTCAATTAGTCAATTTGTCAAATGCAAATAAGCTCTTAATTAATATAATACACATACGATTGTTTGTAACAGAGAATTGGCATGATTACATTCTATCGGTCAAATGCAAATTAACCCTTTATTAATCTAATATCATGATTGTTTGTAACAGAGAATTAGCATGAATACATCAATTCAATTAGTCAGTCTGTCAAATACAAATAAGCTCTTAATTAATATAATACACATACGATTGTTTGTAATAGAGAATTGGCATGATTACATTCTATCGGTCAAATGCAAATTAACCCTTCGTTAATCTAATATCATGATTGTTTGTAGCAGAGAATTAGCATGAAAACGTCAATTCAATTAGTCAATATGTCAAATACAAATAAGCTCTTAAATAATATAATACACATACGATTGTTTGTAACAGAGAATAGGCATGATTACATCAATTCAATCAGTCAATGTGTCAAATGCAAAAAGCTCTTAATTGACAGTGATAGACATACGATCGTTTGTAACAGAGAATTAGCATGATTACATTCAATCCGTCAATCGGTTAAATGCAATTAAACCCTTAATCAATCTCAAAGAATGATTGTTTGTAACATAGAATAGCCATGATTACATCGATAAAATCAGTCAATTGGACAAATGCAAATATGCTCTTAATAAATGTAATATCAGATTGTTTATAACAGAGGCTTAGCATGATTACATCAATTCAACCTGTCAATCTGTCTAATGCATATAAGCCCTTAATTAATCATTTCATAATTTTGAATTTACTTTGCGAACTATGTTCTTTATTGTGCAAACAATCGATATATGAAATGGAATATAATCAATCAATCAATCAATCATAGTATGACAGTTAGTTGCAGACGAGCATGATTACATCAATTTCAATCCGTTAATCGGTCAAATGTATAAAAATCCCTTAATTAATCTTAAAATAAGATTGTTTGTAAAAGAGAATAAGCATGATTAGGTCAATTTGTCAAAACCGAGTAAGCCCTTAATTAATGTAATATAATGATTGTTTGTAATAGAGAATTGGCATAATTACATCAATAACTATCAGGCAATAGGTCAAATGCGAATAAGCTCTTAATTAATGGAATATTATGATTGTTTGTAACAGAGAATTAGAATGATTACATAAATTTAATCAGTCAATCTGTCAAATGAAAATAAGCCATAAATAATCTAATAGTATAATTTCCTGAAACAGAGAATTATTATGATTACATCATTTCATTCAGTCACTCCGTCAAATGGAAATAAGTTCTTAATTTGTGTTATAGACATACGATTGTTTGTAACAAAGACTTAGCATGATAACATTCAATCCGTCAATCGGTTTAATGGAATAACCCTAAATTAATATGATATTATGATTGTTTGTAGCAGAAAATAAGCATGATTACATCAATTCAATCAGACGCAAGTAAGCCCTTATTTTTTCTTAAAGTATAATTGTTCACACTTTGATATTTAGCCTATCCAGAAGAGAACCCATATATCCAACGAAATAACTAATTCACCATATCTTTTTTTCCGAGTTCCGTTGTCATATTCGTTGTTTGTCCGTAGGTAAGTTTCACGGTGATCAATAATGGAATGGATTTCGCACCACACTGTTGTTCTGCAATGAAGGAAATAAACGAGGACAAAATTAATCTACATTTACTGAAACTATTCTAAATTTACTAATCTCTACCGAGGTATTAAAAGGGTACCAGGCACGATCCGAACGTCACTGCAGTTTAGCATTGTGAGTACATGTGAAATGGCACTTAACTGGATTGTAAACTCTGTATGCATTAAATGTCCACATACAGTGGGTGAAAAGGACGCTGCCGAGGTAGCCCAGACTTTGTGCAGAGCCGAGAATTTGGAAATTGGCCTGTGACATGTGATTGGTGGCATACCGTATCACAAGTACCCAAAACCATCTATACCCAGGAGTTTGACAACTTGATTTCACTTGGTAACATGGTTTGTTGTTGTTTTGTGTTTGCCCAACAAAGTAGTGTTCGAAATTTTTGCTAAGCTCAAATATGGTTTGGCAAACTCTCCTTATCAATGACACTACGAATCCAGAGCAGTGTCAAATGCAAAGAATCTTCTACATACCATTTCACTCCCATCTACCACATAGGGAGTCCTGAAATTGCAATCTTCATGAGGCTGTTGGCAAGACGAATATTAAAACATGACTTGATAAGTTTTGTTTCTTTCAAACATAATCTATACATCATTAAAACAAAGGATACTGATTAAAAAAACAGACAATCAAGTACCTATATTCATCATGAATAATGAAACACACACAAAAAAGAAAACAAATATTCACTAGACCTATTTACTAGATGTATGTATATTTTTTAAACAAATGTTTCTCTTGACCAGTCAACAAATTGCCGAGGGATTGTCCAAAAACGAAAGAACTAATGTAAACAAAGTGGAACCCATTCATAGAGGTGCCATTATTAGCTATTCACATAGCAGGTGCATGAAATGGCTGGTAATGGGGAGAAGAAACATGCGTAAATTGAAAGAGTTAGTTAACTGGTCTATTTCATTTGATCATTCATTGTTCAGCTACTGATAACTCCTGACTGATATTCAGAATTTTCATTTTTTTGGGGTTATTTCAAGCAGTGTTTTAGCTCCTAGCATTGAGGATTTTCAATGCTTAATGTTGATTTGCTTTCAAAACTAATTTTGTGGTTATATTGATAACCCTTTCTGTGCTGGGTTCAAATTCATTCTTTACGTTGCACAAGGAATACATTTTTTTCAAGGACACGTTGCGTCACCTAAATAAAGTGTAAATGATGGTTAATTTATACCACTCTTTAGAACGTCAATAATTGTATTCTAAACATTTAATGAGGTAATTGCATATGTTGTATATGATCTCTTCTCCCTATTATATGATCGGTAGTAAACAAATGAAGAACATAAATGTAACAGACTAAAATGAAACACATTTTTATTTCTCAATAAATTTGATGCATGAAATCGTTTAAGTAGGCAAGTATGGTGTCGTGAGGAAAGTTAATGAATTTCCAACAATTATTGTACACAACATGTTATACTACAAGCGATGGAAGATTTAGTGAAGGTGTTTGAATGCTACATAATTTGTCATCTCTAATGTAAATAATTATTGAACGCCTTTGGTATATCTATTCAATGATAAATACCATTTTGAACAGGGAGATTATTTGTGTGGTATATAAAGCCTTAAACACATAGACAAGGAAACTGTACCGGAGCATCAGTTCCTCCCAGTCGATCCAATGCTTGACCAACAGCATACCGGCGTCCTTCACGGGAATCGTACTCATCAGAACCATTCAAAGATTTGTTTCTGTAGAAGCCTCTATTTCGTCTACTCGGATCGCCATACCGTACTTCACTGAGTAAAAAAACCATTATATCTAACATTGTTAGACATTTGTCGAAATTTTTTGAATGACAGCATCACCAAATTTACACAATGTGATAACACAGCAGACCTTTAATGAGAACTGTGATGGGCCAATCAATTAGTTCACTGCATCTCAAAGAGAGATCGAGAAGGGTCTGTAGTTACATAGAGGTGGACAATTTGATAGGTAGATAAAGACATATAGGTAGACAGATTGGTAGATAGATATATAATTTAGATAAGTTATATAGATAGGTAGGTAGGTAGATAAATAGGTACATGTATATATATATATATATATATATATATGTAGACAGGTAGGTAGATAAATAGGTAGATAGATAGGTAGCTATATTATAGGTAGATAGATAAGTAGATATATAGGTAGATAGGCAGATAGATATAAGATGATAGTAAGCAAATAATTACCGTTGGTGAAGGTAATGGGACAAACTATCACTTCCGAGGCGATCTGGATGTAGCTATCTTTCCGAAGCGAAGCTGAGGAAAGATAGCGTGTACATTCAGATCACTGAGGAAGTGATAGTTTGCCATAGCCTGAAACCAAAAGGTGATTATTTGCTTTATACTCCACATCGGAAACATTATACTTCTTCCGTCATTTTAGAGCAATAAGTCATCAATTAACAGCTAGCAAACGGTGTACGATACGTACAGTGCATGCAGTATGGTGGTGTGACCATATATAGTTCGCGCGTGACCAAAGTTCGCGTACTTACACCAAATGCTCTTAAAGAAGAGAACAATTACGCAACGTATACAATTTAAATGCGTTGCACTGTGTAGATAGTACTTCTATCTTCAGTGAAAGTGCGTTGCACTGTGTAGATAGTACTACTACAGTGCAACGAACTTTTCTTCTCCCATCAATGATGGGCAAACTATCTTTCATCACGAGATTTAATTTTGACTAATCGTAGAGCAAGATACTTAGTATGTGGAATATAAATAGGTATTAATGTAGAAAGATAGGTTTATAGACGTATAGATAAGTAGATAGACAAGATATAGGGAAATAATTATGGCAGGCCCTCAGGAAGAACAGTTTTTAACCTGATAAGGCTTCCCTGTGTAAACAATATTATTATTATTACTATACGTAGAGAGAAACATGGAAAATAGCACGTAGGTAGGAAGGTTGATAGGGAGTGAGAGATATAGGCAGGTATATAGATACATATCTAAAGAAGTACATGTAGATTGATAGACAAATAAAGAGAAACTGGGTAAGAATGTGGTGTCTCTTTATATTCAGAGGTGTAACCCATGATTCTTTGTGGAGTCAAATATCGCATGAACTTTGTGTAATTTCAAGAACATTAAAACAAAAATATTCTTGTTGTCTAAAAATAGGTACTAAATTATATATTTGGTTTATAGAGTTAATTCAAACAAGGTAACCTTTTTTATGTGAAAACACATGAGCATGTACTTACACAATCTCATGTTTGCAAACATCATAACAAATATGAACCTTTTTTGGTAAAATGTTCTTGCTTTTTCAAAAGAAATAACTTTTTTTCCCAAATATTTTTCGGGAAATTTAACAAACACTAAATTCATCCTTTTCTATGGAGAATTTCTAACAATCATGCATACAAAATGTCAATAAGAGTTATTCCACTTCGCAAGGACCTCTCGATATATTAAAGGCAAGTCCAAAATCAATCTAGGTCTCATACTTTACTAAGTATTACATAATTTAATTATGGCATTGTCATCATGGAATTGTCAACATAAAACTACAATATAATTTTATGTTTTATCTGATTCAAGCTGTAGTAGAGCTATCATCTTGCTACAGTCCTCAGATATACTGAAATCATAGATGTGGTCAGTACATTATGGTAAATCATAGCTTTGGCTTGCTCATTTGTAAATTCATTATATTATACTCACGCGAGCATTGATTCTGTTGCTCGATTTCGTCTGACACCTTGCATGATAACGCAGCAGACACAGGTTACGAGGACGAGAACAAAACCCAAAACTCCGAGAGCAATACCAATGATGACTCCATTCGACAATCCTTGAGTAGCTGGAATTTTTAAAAATCAAATACGCGATTATGAAAAACAAGACCGGAAAGATATGGATGTACACTAAAATCAGTGAAGACTGTGCAAAGAAAAGAGGGTACCCTCACGTATAAATCTTGTTATACTATACATTGCGTCCCAGAAAAAAACGAAACCGAGAATTATTGATGTTTTATCATAACTTAATCATAATTTTAATTGATAATTGACACATATTTGTAAAGCTTAGATCCTCCTCTTTCATTTGATGCAACTAATATGATCATATTCCACGCACGAGTGAGTAAAATGAATTTGAAGAGAGGGAACCAAAAAGTCATTTGGCGGACGGTATCTGAATTTCAAAGAGAAAATCACATTTCTAGAGAATTGAGTTTCTGCTCTTTCATATGACACCTCAATCAGGAAAAATCAGAAACACGATCCGAAATAAAGAACTACCACTCGGCAACACAACACAAAATACTACCAAACACAGTACACTTCAACCTTCCATCCCACTCATTATACAATGTTCAAATCACCGGAATCGAATTGATCCACAACAAATCACGCCACACAATCCTCCACAAAAAATCTTTTTGGATATCAAAACTTAAAACCCTACACCCAGATGGGATCAATGTTGACCAATAAGGCAATTAACACATCAGACGCACGTAAACTTTTGATCACATGATAAAAAAACTGCCTCAGTAAACGCAGATATTCGATCTTAATTTTTATTTTATTTTTAGTCTTTGATTCTCACGTTTTATCCTTGCATTTGTTATACAATGTAGAGTGAATATACTGCAACCTATCGGACTGTGTACACTCCAATGCATTTGATTGAAGCCTTCTATCCTCCCCCTCCCCTCCCTAGACACAAATCATGACACCGGCTATGTCATAGATCAGTAACATCCGTGTCACAGGTCAGTAACCCACACTTGACCGCACATCCTTTATTACACGTTCACATATATCACATCAACTGAATAAACACACCGACAGCCCAACACAAAAGCAAGGTAAAACTCTTTGAATTTGCATAATTATTTCTAAGTTAATTCCGAAAGTATTTCTCGTACCAATTTTTGCTATGTTCATGATGCTTGACTATGATTGGGTGTTATTAGGTTTGTATGCCGTGTATATTTGTTTATACAATGTATTTGATTTTGTATGTGTTTGTACTTCAGAACCTGAAGAAGGCCTCACAAGCCGAAAGCTCGTAATAAACTTGTTAAGTACAGCTACGTCTCATGTTCCTAGACCATTTTCTTCACGCCTATATATATATACAGTGCGTCCCAGAAAAAACGAAACCAAGAAGTATCGATGTTTTATCATACCTTAATCACAACCATAATTAATGAATGATACATATTTGGAAAGCTGAGAGTCTCGTCTTTCAGTTGATGCTACTCACGTGATGCATATTTCACGCATGAGTGATTAAAAGCAATTTGAGGGAAGGAAACCAAAAAGTAATTTGGCGGGCGGTATCTGAATTTTAAAGAAAAATTCATATTTCTAGAAAGTTCATTTTCTGCTCTTTCATAAGATACCTCAATCAAGAAAAATGAGCCAGGAATAACAAAGTTCTGTTTGTTTAAAGTAACCCTTACATTTTCATAATTTTAACAAACGAATTCGTTTTCACTAGGTGCCTGCCGTAGCAAAAAGCAGATTTGACAAAAGACTTAACTCCGTTCCGTTGACAAGCAGCCATACATGAAGACTCTCGCCTACGGCTGATTATCAAAGAAACGGAGTTGAGTCTTTTGTTAATTTCGTTTATTGATACGACAGGCAGCCAGTAAAAACGAATTCGTTTAATAAAATTATGGAAATGCAAGCCCTACTTTAAATAAACAGTACTTTGTCATGCCTCGCTCATTTTTCCTGATTGAGGTGTCATATGAAAGAGCAGAAACTCAACTTTCTAGAAATGTGATTTTTTTCTTTAAAATTCAGATACCGCCCGCCAAATTACTTTTTGGTTTCCTTTCCTCAAATTGCTTTTAATCACTCATGCGTGAAATATGCATCACGTGAGTAGCATCAACTGAAAGAGGAGACTCTAAGCTTTCCAAATATGTATCAATCATTAATTATGGTTGTGATTAAGTTATGATAGAACATCGATACTTCTCGGTTTCGTTGTTTTCTGGGACGCACTGTATATATATATATATATATATATATATAAATATAAAACAACACTAAAAACAACAAAATAACAAAATCTATTCGAATAGAAATTTGTATTTATAATTATAATCATCGAACCATTGTCTGAACTAACATTCTTTGAGGATCACTATTGATAAAGATATTACATGACTTACCATTCTGGCAAAGGTCTCCTGTGAAACCA
>BEXV01001746.1:81170-93689 GCA_003118195.1 Hemicentrotus pulcherrimus
AAAAAAAAAAAAAATTTCATCAGCAAATTTTTCGCTCGATTTAAGAGCTGCTGACTGCTCTTAACACTAACACTAACACTAACACCCAACTTGAAATCACTCATTGTGTGCGGGCAAGCCTTATCGATGACCGGTGTAACAATATATCTGTAAAGGGCTTAGAGACATCGTCGATGTAAACGCCGAGTATTATTATTATAATTTCATTTGTGTGCATTTCACAAGTGCTGAATCTCTTAATAGAATTTTGTTTGTTGTTGCAAGCTACTCCTCAGGATAAAATATGTATAACAGGGTTGTGTAGAAGGTGAAAAGTAAATACTGGTTGCAAAAATTAAAAATGAAAAGTGGGATCACTAAGGCATATTGGTGAAAGCTATTGACTCTCATTCATCCTTCATTGTGTGGTGTTTACATCCGTTTACAAAGTGTTTTATCCGCATTTATCTCTCTCGACACATGTGTAAATGGATAAACCTGGCAATGCTGATGTAATAATATTTACAGGGACCGTTATTATTATCACAACGTGACATGTAAACAATGCTGCTCACCATAGTCATAGATCGGCAGCTTATTTAAGTAGCCATACTTATAGCCATAGCCGTAGTGGGGATAGTTGCATCGAGTAAACCTTCGATCAATCCTGGCCTGCCATCGGGTGCAAGGACAAGGCTCTGCCCTCCATGCATATGATGTCTTTGAGCGATCATCCTGGTACCAATCTTGACAGTAACGGCGTGGGTTGACGTACCAGTCAGGATTGTCGTCAAGACGATAGATGTCTCTACCCTGTTCGCATGAGCGAAACATAGTTTGAATGAGGATGAGATTCACATGATTATTATCATTATCATATAATCTTGCTGATCCTTAGATCAGGGCGTTTGCTGGGTTGTATTTTATAGCATGACTCTTGTGATTTGTAAAATCTTTCACTAATTTCTCATAACTTATGTCACTTGTTATGTATGGGAACGAATAACGTAGTAGCTGCCCTTAAAAACAGACATTTGTAATTATACTCAGGGTAATAGTATACAATATATATTCCTGAGGATGCTCGTGGAAATAATCACTCCCAAGGGGGTGTTCATACCGAAGGGTGATAGAAGGGCCGATATGAACAGCCAAAGGAGTAATAATTTCTACCATCCTCCGATTACAGAGCAGTTTATATACCTCATCCTTTTCATTGGTTCATGAATAGGTCTAGAAAAGAAATCCAACATCCAGAGTCTATTTGCTCCTCACAGTAACATATTTACAGACTTTCGAAGTTCAAAACAGTTTCAAATATCCAACGCTAAGAGAAATCCAATCTATACAGGAAGTGCAGTAGGGCAGTGCACTTACTGTGGCTTATTGTAAATTGCACGACGTGAGCGCCGTGACACTGCGGGAGTTGGCCGCTGGAGGTGTTTCAAATCCCATACGATCTGCGTGAATGCAAAATTCGCGGAGGGTTTGGGCTTTCTATCATTTGACCTTAGGTTAATTTACAGAACGCCAAAACCCTCTGACGCATTGATAAATCCAGATGCGCCTTGTGATATAGTTCTGACCAATCAGTAAATAAGAATTTATGTATGAGGTATATAATGCTTTTTGATGAGACCAGTGTTTCAAATTCTGAGGTCAGAGTGATAGCTTGCGTCAGGCGAGGATCCAAGAAGGGGGGGGGGCGACGGGCCCGGCCCCCTGACTCCAACGAAAGTTTTAACAAAAAGACGGGCCCCCACCCCTGGCCCCCCCCAAAAAGATGGTTACCACAAATTTACATCTTCTTTTGCTGAAGGAGGGAGGGGGATGTTGATTTTTGTTTGTTTTGTTTGTATTAAGTTCTAACACTTGGCCCCCTATGCCCCCTATCGGAAATTGCTGGATCCGCCAATGGCTTACGTAGCGCGTAGTATAGTGATTCTACTTTCTACCAATACTTACTCAAATCTCATGATTTAAGGCAAGTGACATGACTGCAGTCCAAACACAACGATGTTTTTAACTTTATACAAGTTAATAGTCCATACAGTTTGCTATATGAGTGCTTGCATATCGTACATCAGGGCTGTTCTTATTGTACACACATTTACTCTCTAATTTGTCATGATTTATGTTATGTTGTTAGGTAAGGAACGTAATAGCCGTCATGACATAACAATATTCCTAACTATATTAAAGGAAATATTCCATACCAGGAGACCGGTGCTGCCTATCCTGAGATCGGGTCGATAGCTTGCGTGCCGTATAGCAGGATAGTTTCCCGGGTAGATATTCAGTCTATCATGCTTGATGTTGTAACCAATCCTAGCAGATATTGCCTTAGTGTATGGATCCCACTGAAAGCTTCCTTGTTGATACATCATCAAGACGCCGCTTCTTCTGCCGTCAGTAAATAGAATTGCTTGGTAGGTATTGGTCTAAGAGAGGGAGAGTGTACATAAGGTTACATGTCGTCTTTTTCTCGAAGATACATAATTCCCAACATTCGTATATCCGACATTAAAATAGGGTTCTTAATTCCGGAGATGAATAAGGGTTCGTAATTTCATAAAAATATTCTGAAAATAACATGAAACTCTTTCCCATTCTTCGGAACTATCGAACACTATTTCATTCCCTCAACTATAAACACCCTGGTACTGGCAGCTTCAGAAAAACGAGTGACTCTTGTAAACATATAATTTTGATAATATATGGTTTTATTACCCATGGTATCTAAATTAGTATAAACCCTAAAAAGACTTGGAGGGGGGGGGGGCTGATTTAGTCCTTTCTATTTTTTCGCGATTACTTCGTAATGCTGGAATATTTTACGATGCCGCTTAATGACTTTTTCCCTTAGAGTCTTGGACATCTTTTGGCAGGTCCAAACATGGGACCTGCCGTTACAAAGTCACATAGCCTTTTGTCCTTGCACGTCCGCCCGAAAATAACAAATTTTCTTGATTTGTGTACAAGTAGGTATAGCACACCAAAAATAAGTACAACGCATGTTATTTGATGATTGCAAATGACCAAGCTTTATGAAAGCTTCAAAACAAAAAACAGAATTGAAATCAGTCTATGCGATGTGATTTTATACCATTTTTTTGATATCGCAAAATTACCGAAAAACCTGTGCCAGAAATAGTCAAACTGGCAAAAATGGCAAAATGCGACAAAGTTGACAACTTAATTCATCACTTCCTAGGACACAAATAATAAATTAAATTATCAGACACTAAAATATAATCTTTGTGGTAAAAAATACAAAAAAGAAAATTCATATATCTATTACCGTTTTGAAAACAGAAGCAAACAAATTAAGTCATTTTTGTCATTTTTGCGATCCTGCAGATATGAAAAAGTTGTGAAAATAACTAAATCCGTCTAATTAATATGCGCATATGTAATCAAATCAAAACCGAACATGATAAATCAATGAAACCTATGTATATCAGACAGGTATGGAAATATATTATGAATATTCATCAAATATGCAAATTAGGTCATTTCAGCTAAATATATATATATATATAGGAAAGTCAAAATGTTCATTTTGTTGGCATTTTCTTAAATCATATATTAATAAATCATATGACACCAAATATTAACATTTAATTCCAAATATTTTTGCAATGCAATTAAATATGGCGATGGAAATTACTTGGGTCACCGTTACAGCTATTTCCTCATATGTTTCACAAATTATTCAGAAAAACCGAACAAATGATAAGAATCTGCAGACTTTCAGCTACATCACAGTATAGTTTCTTTAAAAAAAATATCAGATTTGAGAATTTATGACGATTTTTCGAGAAATTATTCAATTCATCAGGCCATAACATTCCACAGGGACTGAATTTTAGAGAGAAAAAAGTTTGGTGACCCCAGTACAGTTGTGGCTACCTTGAGTGTAAATAACAAATTGATTCAATGAGTGAAATACATAAGGATATTGCATTTTTGTAGGGGAGTTTTATACATTGAAGTGCATTTTCACCGCGCAGAATAACCGTTAATGGGCGATCATTGATCAGATGATCAGCGGGCCACGCCACACATGGCTGAAAAGACAATATTCTAATTAATATTTTAGCATATTTCCCACATTCCTATAACAATGAAACTACACAGAATTGTAGTTAAATGTATGCTTGAAAGATATGTGAAATAAAAATTTAAAAATATTATTCTATTTTTAAAAATAAATTTACGAAAATTGCTTTTGCTACCAAATGATTGCTGTTGTGTGTGTGTATGTGCACGGGGCAGACTGTGTGCACAGGCAGTGTGATCACCCTAGTACAAGAAGTATGGCAATATTATTTTTTCCGAAAAAGAGATAAAACATTCAATATTTAGTATTATTTATAGTTTAGGTTTTTTTTTTTTTTTTGGGGGGNGAAATAATAAAATGCATAACATGATTTAGCACTATTCCAACTATTGCCTTGGCTGATCATAAACATGTCAAACGCATATTCATGAATCTCAGCAAGGCATTTGATATTCTTGATCAGACTATATTATTGTATATTTTAAAACATTACGGTGTTCGAGGTAAAACACTTGATTGGTTCGAAAATTACTTAACATGAAGAAAACAATATACTTTTTTTTCAATTCAGTTATTCTAATCTATCGTCTGTTAAATGTGAAGTTCCGCAAGGTTCCATACTTGGGCCACTATTATTTGTTATATATGTCAATGATATCTCTAATGTTTCACCAACTCTACAATATTGCCGATGATACGAATGTATACTATTCACATTCTGATTTAAATTCGCTGGTCGCAACCATGAACATTGAACTACCTAAGTTATCGAAATGGTTCAAAAGCAACATATTATCATTGAACCTAAAGAAGACCAATTCTATTCACTTTAGAAACTCAAGAAATCATAATATTCATAATTTTGAGCTGCTTGTTGATAATGTTCCAATAGAACAAAAGTCATCAACAAAATTCTTAGGCGTATATATAAATGAAAAATGTAACTGGAATAATCATGTTAACTATATCTCTATCCCTATTTCTCGCAATATTGGTACACTATTTAAAAGCTAAAATATTGTTTTGCCAACACATGTGCCTAGTATGCTATACAGTGCGTCTTAGAATATCTATCTTATGATAGAACATCAATACTTCTCGGTTTCGTTTTTTCTGGGACGCACTGTATAATACACTGGTTTTACCATAGATTTCTTACTGCAATATCATATGGGCTACTCATAAGTGCAATACTAATCGTATATTAATGTTACAAAAAAGCAATTCGGGTTTGTACCGATGCAGGTTATCGCGACTACACTGACCCTTTATTTGCCGCTTTAAAAACCAAGTGATAAACACTACATGCAAAAATGTCTATTCATGTTTCGACTTGAATCCGGCATTCTCCCCCATCACTAGTCATATTATTCCAACATAATGCTAATTTGCATTCCTACCGAACCAGGCATACCAATGACTTTCACCTATTTAACGCCAAAACAGCCTTAGATCAAAACTCAATTATAGATTTTGCCCCTGTTACCTGAAATGCACTACCCCCCGACAAAAAAATCGATTAATAGTACAAAGCTATCTTTTAAAAGAGCGGTGGAAACGTTTCTTATTGCGCATTATATTTAAATCCACCATAAACATTTGCTTACGTTCAATCTCTATAAGTTTCCCTCGTAAACCCGTCGTTACAAAACTCGATAGTTTTAGTACTTTTACTTTTTGCTTCCATTTATTAAAACGTTGATTATAACCTTCCATTACTGGTATGAATAAATTTATGAATAAAGAGTGGCCAACTTGGGATACTTCCAAAAACTGTATTATATACAAACAAAGGTTTACAGTTTACATAAACCAGCTCTCTGATCTCACATTTCTATTCATGTCCATAAACCTCGTGAGTCTTCTCATTCTATAATATATCCGTAGTTGGCCACCCAATATTCAAATGTGCATCTTCTCTTTTATCTTCGTATATGGAATTGAAATCCAACTACATTGTACCACATACATCTATGAACCGTGATGTACACCCCCTCTTTCTTTTTTCTTCTTTTTTTTTCTCTCTCTCTCTCTCTCTCTTTCCCCTTTTACCAATATTTGTTCCAACATATTCGTATTATTAAGTATCCATTGAGGGTAGTCATGCTATCAAGCTTTGCTTTCTTTGTCACCTCTCCTGTTAGATGTTTTCGATTAGTTACTTTATTCGACGTTATATTCTTTTGAAATGTGTAAAATTTGCAATGTTTTGTTTGTTATATATTTGTAAAAATGCAAAGAAAAAGAAAATCAAACAGAAAAAAAAAAAAGAAAAACAGAAAAAAAAAGGAAAAAAACAGTTTTATACCCATCTTTCAACATGTACTGTTAGTCTTCGAATTTGGCACGGTGAATAAAACTGATTGCCATCTCATTTGCATAAAACAATACAAATTATAAAGAATAATACAAAGAAATACAAAGAAATTTTTTAAAGCATAATTGATTAGCTCTAATTATCATATTCTAATTGAAAAAAAATATTTTAGCTATGCAATATTGTAGATCTTAAAGACGTCTATCACCATGCCAAATTTGGAGTCGATAAGAGTTTTGGTTGCCGAGATTTTAGGGGGGAGGGTCTATTAGCCCCCCCCCCAGTTTTTGTGGGGTTAATACTGCTCTTCCTGCGGGTCCTGCAATTATTAACCCCTCAGCATCGTCAAATGTAAATTAAATACATCTAGGTAAAAGGGGACACATGTGTTCAAAACACATTGTCTGATGATGTGAGCACCGAACAACCTTGGCAATGATTGATCCTGGGACCTCTCGTATGAATTCCAAATTCCTCTAACAATAATACTACGATGCTCCAAAAAGGAAAGAGATTTACCAAGTATCCCGAATAAATGACGTTAAGTGATAACATAAATACAAAAGATAGGAGGACTTTGGGGTTGGCTTGGGAGGGGGGGAGGTGGGAAGGTGTGGTATCAAACGGAAAGGAGAGGGGGTTAATTCGAATCTGCCCTCTACGTTGGATACGCCACCGATTTGGACGTGAAAGTTACCTCCTGTCCTGCAATCGACCCTGGAGGCTGAACATCAACCCACGTGACCTTACAAATGAAGTTAACTCCATTGATGAACCGGAAGGACTCTAATCCTGCCGGAAGTGACAGAGCTCCATAAAGTTTTTCTTTCACTGCTGCAAGCAGAGCAGGAGAGTTTCCATACCTCTTGTTAATGTCGTATACCTAGTTAAAACAAAATATCATAATAGTAATGAGAAAATGATGATGATAATAATAATAAGGAGAGTAAGAAAATGATGAAAATACTAATAATGATAAGAATAAAAACAATGACAATAATCATACATGTGTAATAATAATAATGGGAAAAATGATATGTTATGAAAATATTAATAACAATGATAATATTAATAATAATAATAATAACAAAAATACTAATAAAATACTAATAACAACAACAGTAGTAATAATAACAATAGTAATGATAATGATATCTTCGCATGATAGAGTACAACAGAGTATAAAGGGCAGGCTGAAAAATCGTGTATCTTTGTTATTTCCACATGGGGTTATAAATGGAGGTCGTACAGTATGAAATGTACGTCCAGGTTCAATCAGAATTAAAGATCATTTATTTATTAGTCGTGAGACCAACCGTACAACTGTTATTAGTTATATAATTCCAAACAAATTCAGAAGCTTTATCTATCAAGAATTAATTATATTGACACAATCATTTCATGAAAAGTAGTGATGGACATTTATTTCAAATGTATTAACACCCGTGTAGTGTGGTTCCAAAGTGATTCCCTTTTTTATTGGATTATTTGTTTGGTACTTCGAAGCATTTCTTTCTTTTCTTACAAACCCCCTTTTTTTAGGGGAGGATTAAAATGATGCCGACTCAAATGAGAATGAAATTCACTCGGCTAACTAAATCAACGAACCTAGCACGACATTGCTTGACCTAACTAAAGGTTGAACAGGATATAGAAATCAAGTTTTATTGAAGATGACTAGTCATATTTGCTTTGTCTTGTTTAGCAGTCCAGTTATTCATCTATGCAAACACATATCTTCGCCAAAAAGTACTTAAACGTGATTGGTGAGAAGTCTGACAGCCTTCGACCTTTTCCTTTAAAATAATTTCCTCATTTCTTTTAGAGTCAAAACTTCATTAGGAATGTTGTTATGTTAACTTATAAAGATGTAGGGAATACCGGACAGTGGGAAATATCGAACAGCTCTCGTGATAAGTTCTCGTAAACAATGTTTTTTTTTTTTTTTTTACATATATTTAGTTTTAATTTACATTATACATCTCCTTAATCACACTTTTCCTTTTATTTGACTTCAGTAGTTGTTTAAAACACTGAGAATTTCTTTTTCCTTTTCAGACCATTCTGCCTTTTAAATATTGCAGCGAATAGTCGAAAAGCCTTTCCAATTCCGTTTGTTTCAAATCAAGTTCGTCCTGAATAATATTATGAAAATCGATTGTCAATCGATAGTCTTTAATCTAAGTCTTTGATTTATATCCCAACGTTCTCTTAACTTCATTTTTATAAAATCACACAATCTAATTTTACTCTTTATTTGACTCCGCCAAGTTTCTCTATTTTAGAAATCGTTTTTGTTAACGCATCTACAAATACATACGATTGAAAACATACAAATTGAACTTCCAATACGATTTTCCAAATACATGTACAAAATTATCGACTAAGTCATTAAATTCTACTCTAACTCCAGCCTGATCAGGTATAATAGAAGGCTGAATTTCAGACTTTCTTACCAAATTGTCTACTTCCGAGGAAATGAATATAATCTAATCTACTGTGAACTAATGGCTGCTTCTGTCTGAAAGTGAATTCTTTCTTAATATGATGTCGCTTACGCCACACATCAATTATATCAAGGTTATCAAGAAAGTTTACTTATTAGTCCCTATATTATTATTAGCTTTACGAAATATTACTTGCACAACTTGTCGGCTGGAACACCCTGATCAGCATGATTGTTGTTTTCATAGGGATCCACTCACATAAAACAGTCAAATCACAAACACAATTCAAGCTCAGCGGTCCATGAATGTTTTTTTTTCAACTTTGCTGTTTATTTCTTTCATGCTCTTTGGTGTTGAAAATATTCAGTATGTACTTGATGTTTAAGGGCACCCTGTCCCCAGGCTTAGCTTTTAGAGCTGTGTCTTCCAATTCTTTTCAATCTTTATGACTGCATATAGTGCAGATTTGTTGTCAAAGAATATATTATAAAGTTTTTTCATTTATAATTTTGGAAATAAATGTCTTTAAATTGAAAACATTTATTTAGTACCTCAATTACACAGACAAGACTAGCGCGACACATATCGAATAAATAAGATCCTGTACACATGGAGACGTCCCACTCAGTGCGATTTTTGGATCTACGAACTGGCTACGACCTTAGTCACATCAAGTAGACGAACACCAGGCCGACTACAGACCGAACAAGATATTACATTGGCTCCCATCGGAAATAAACGATTGGTGTACAGTCGGTGAGAAGTCGGTTTGGCCATGTGACTAAGGTATTATTGTCTTGGAGATGGATCGGTATGCAGTCGGTTTGGCGGTTCAACTAGGGTTAACGAATGCTCACCTGGTAGTAGATCTTAGGGTTACCCCGGTAGAGGTCAACCGGGGCACCAAATACAGCAATGGCTGGGTCTGCATAGAGCTGATCGAGAAAACTGAACGTAGAAGGGTTGATGTATTCAAAAAGTGAATAACGGTGTGGATAGTTAGTCGAAAAATGGATCATTCCTGTCGATGTGCACTGTACAAATGAGGCAAAGATAAAACATATTTTTTTGTGTTACAGTGGGCGAGATCACGATTATGCTCTTCATTCAACAAAATAATGTAACAAATAAGGAAATGAGAATGAAAAAAATAAAAGAGGTCGTGGTAAAGTTTTTTCGGTCGATTTTAAAAATATGCATACATTTTACCTTGACCACACAGCCAAACTGATGCCATATTGACTCCAAACCGATCGGCTATTGGTCATTAAAGTTGCTGTACATTGGTGAAGGTTGATGGAAAAACTGCGTAATTTTTGTATTTGGGACGCCCAAAGGCGACCTTGCGTCATCACTTCAAAGGCCGTACGGCAGCCGCATATTTTCTGTCTCCATAAATTTAAAATACGCCGTCCGGCTACCGTAACATATGTGACCGCTACCGTATGTGACAGTGGGAATGCTGCGGCATTCCTTTCATTGCTATTGGCCGTAGATATTTTACACCTAGGCATTAGGCTGCAGTGAATAACTGAAATATGAAGCCTACTGGTAAAAATGCACTGCAGATGTATTAAAATATCAATACACTATTATACACAGATCCACACATGCATACACCTGCAGCCACCCAAATTGAGCACAACCTAACATACACATACACACATCCAGACACTCACACACCTACGCACACAACTCATTCACATGTATTCTCTCTTTTGCCCTTGATCTGGGCCGTACAATATAATGATAACAATGAGGGTGATGATAACTATAATAATTTTGTTTTACCCCGGAAAGCATCGGAGCTGTTCTTCATGGGGGACCTGCAAGTATGACTATCAAGCAATTGCCGAGTATCCATTTATATATGGGTTGAAAGTGACAAATGTTGAATAATGTCTTGAGAACAGATGTTAGTACCGGGCTTTGAGTGAGAGTCCATGTACCATTGTACCAGGACACATCCATATTTAAATAGAAGCCATATTAGTGTCGTGCTGGAATTCTAAACCCTCAGATTGAGAATCAAGGGGATGAACCACTATTAGGATACCAGGATATATCATATGAAATGCTGGATGTTATACTTACAGTGATGTAGGTGTATAGCAGGCCGGAGCTGATAGGAAACCCCGTATCAAGTTTGATAGTGAACCAAGCAAGAAAGTTGTATTGAAAGTAACTCAGTGGCCGGTCCAGTGCATTAAAGCCGTAGTGAATGTAGATACGCTCTAAAACAATACATTAAACACATTATTTGAATCTACATATATGATATCAAAAAACGGTCATTAATCCTATTCTAATAGTGTAGTTGCTAGGTACCCAATTTTCCCTGCTAGAAAAGTAAAGAAAATTATCTAATTTTTGAACTTACCTTTACCTATAAATAGTAAAATAAAAACAAACGAGAGGGACAAAAAACACATACTTTACATCAATCAAGGCTATTTAATGTTATAATGTATAGGATACAGAAAAGTACGAGTGTTTGTGTGGGTGTGTGTGTGTGTGTGTTTGTGTGATAGAGAGAGAGAGAGAGAAAGAGGGAGAGAGAGAGAGGTGATGTGGGAGACAAGGAAAAAGACAGGGGTTCGGGGAGATTCGATTTTATTTTATTTGATTCATTGTATTTATTCACGGTAAAAGCCCAGTTCAGCTGTTTGGCTGTTTACAATGGGGCCGTGCTAATGCAATACAAATACAAAGTAATAACAAGGAACAAAGCCATATATCATATAAAGAACAACAAAATAGTAGAATTACTCATGACACACCGAGTTAAAATATATTTTATGAAATACGTATGCATGTTAACGTAAATATATAAATTGGTTAAAACAAACACATATTGTATAGAAATATCAAAGGATTTTCGAGGTCTTGATAAAGAGAGAGGGGGATGGGGGTAGACAGATTAGGAGAAAGAGAGAAAGAGGAGTAGGATATAAAAATAGGGAGAAGCGGAGAGAGAGCCAAAAAATAAAAGAGATAAGAGAGAGAACGAGAGGGTGTTGGGTAGTGTAGTTGGATAGTGTAGACTATTACCGCGGAGCATTTGACACCCATCCGGACCATTGAGCCATACACAATCAAAGATATGCAACCGTTTTTATTAATTCACAACGTGTAAATTAACAAACTTTGGATCTGCCTACAGTTGCAAAGTCCGAAATAACCATCTTAATTCTCTTTGCAAGAAAAAAATAGCAGTAAATATCATACTTTGTATCAATAAAATTGAATAAATGACATAAAAAAGGATACAGAATGCGAAAACAAAGAGAGTGTGTGTGCGTGTGGGTGTGTATTAGTGAGAGTGAAAGGGGTGGGAGAGATAAGGGTAACATGGGAGGGGTGTGAGAGAGAACGAGAAAGAGAGATGGTAAGGGGGATGTGAAGAACGAGAGGGTTCAGTCAGACCGCAGGTCGTATGCTAATGAGCAAAACCTGCCTGTTTTATTTCCAATCCCGCGAGCGCTCGCTACTCTAATCTAACGTCTCGCGAGTCACGAGATTTTTGTACCGTGTACTGCGAGTGCAGTTTAAGAGAAAACCACGCTTTCTACGGTCGTCATGTTTAGACGAGTACATAGTCCGTTTTCCTGTGTCTATTATCGTTCTTTTTCTGTGAAATTTGAGTAAAATTTCGTAAAGAAAACACGTCATAACCACACGCCTTTCTTTAAGAACTGTTTTTGCAAGCCTCT
>BEXV01001747.1:30075-54508 GCA_003118195.1 Hemicentrotus pulcherrimus
TAATAATAATAAATTGTTTCTTTTATAGCGCTATATCCAGTTTACAACTGATCAAAGCGCTTTAAAAAAAAAAATACGTCAATGAATTAAAACTCAACAAAAATATGCTAGAAAATGTAATGCAGTTAATTACAATGTAAATAGGTGTGTTTTAAGATGTTTCTTAAATACTTCTATTGACATACTACAGCATAATTCTCAAGGTAACCTATTCCATGTAACCGGATCACTGTAATGAGAACTTTGCTCTCCTATCTTCGATTTTAATTTAGACAAATGGAGAGCCGTTGTGTCTGTATTTGAGAGAAGATTATATGACGAGAAGATTGCAACAAGGAAGACGAATATTCAGGTGCAACATTATGTGTACATTTGTAAACAAACAGTGCGGTTTTGTACATTATTCTTTTTTCGAGATAAAATACGAGATAAAATAATCAAAGAGTTTGAAAAAAGGGCCAGTGATTGACTTTTCCGCATTGTCTGAATATCTGCATGTTTTCACAAAATAATGTACAGGTGCAAAGATTATATCTCAAGGACCATCTTTAAAAATCTTGTAATTAGTTATATTCTCCAGAAAACGAAGTATATGTTATTTAGTAAATCTATAAATTCATTGCCGTAGTAAATCTATAAATTCATTGCCGGCTTAATACAAGATCATTCTCCACTCGCTGACTCAAAATGTAGTTTGATATATTATATTGTGCCTTCTCATGCCTATTTCCTTTCTAACGCGCATTTCTCTTTCCTTATCTTCTTCTCAACCCCACATGCAGCTCATCATTTTGTATTATTTTCTGTAACCTCGATCTCTCACTTCTTTTTGTCATTGTCTACTATTTGTATTATGACCGTGTTGTCGTGTAAAGTATTGTCTTGTCCCTTTTTTGTCTCTGTTGACATCCCCCTTTTTCTTTCCCATATTTTGTAGTGTCTTTTGTTTTTAAATATTAGTTAATTTAATTACTCATTATTCCTCAGTATTTTTTTAGGTGTTCACATTTGTAAAAGCATTGCTTTTTAGTGGATCCCTCTGTTTTGAACATGTATTTCTTACATTTGTTTTAAATGCTTATAATTGATTGGTAATGTTTTGTTAGAAACATGAATAAATTTGAATTTGAACTGAATTTTGAATTGAATTCATTCATTAGACCGGCAGTGTCGGTCTCACGGGCCTTCTGGAGTGTTATCAAATGGTTCACGATAATCATAGCATATGAGACCGGCAATGTTAGTCTCATCTGCCAGCTGAAGAGTTATTAGAGGGTTCACGATACTGATAGCCCATGAGATCGGCAATTTGGGTTTTATTTAAAGTACAGTATTACCACAGATTTTGCGAGACCGATATCCCATGGGACCAGCAATAACGGTCTCACTTGCCTTTTAAAGTCTAATCACAGGGTTGCGAGACTGATAGGTTGTTAATTTATCAATGTTCAACTTTTATAATCTCTTTTGTCGCGATTTAAGACACCATATTGGGTTTCATCGGTGCCGTTCTCGACAGAGAAAGGCATGTTATAATTAGGTGTACTAAGGCAGGACTATACACTGCGTCCCGGAAAAAAAAACGAAACCGAGAATTATCGATGCTTTATCATATCTTAATCACAATTATAATTAATAAATGACACATATTTGTAAGGCTAAGATCCTCTTCCTTCATATGATGCAACTCATATGATGCATACTTCACGTATTTTTGAGTAAAATCAATTTGAAGAAAGGGTCCCAAAAAGTCATTTGGCGGAAGGTAACTTTATTTCAAAGAGCAAATCACATTTCTATAAAGTTTATTTTCTGGCCTTTCATATGACACCTCAATCAGGAAAAATGAGCTAGGAATAACAAAGTTCTGTTTGTTTAAATTTAGTAGTGCTTGCATTTCCATAATTTTATTAAACGAATTTGTTTTCTCTGGCTGCCTGCCGTAGCAACAAACCGAGTTGACAAAAGAGTTAACTCTGTTTCCTTGACAATCAGCCATGCAGGAAGTCTTTTGTCTATGGCTGATTGTCTGGAATGCACTTGAAGAACTTGGTAATGATTGAAATATGAGCAGTATTCATGCAAGCAAAATAAATAATATGCTATTCATCTTTTTATTTGTAATAGAAACTTGAATTCAATTATTTTTAACTTTGGGACATACTTGACTCCGATGAATCACGACTATAGTACACGTAATAGGAGGGTTATGTTTCATTTAATTTCAATTTTGGTCCCTGTACAGTATACTTCCTCGTTTACTTGCTTGAAGCACCGATATCTTGTTCTTCGAGTTTTGTATACCACTCATACATACCACAATATCAATCAGTACAGAGTACGATTAGAAACATTAAAGAGAAATAATGAAACCCAACAAACCATAGCTTACAGTCTTAGTAAAAATTGGGAGTCATTTAAACATCTTGAAAATACTCCTATTTGATTACTTAGCAAGAAAAAACAATCTCTCAAAATATTGCAGTTTCCTTGCTGGCTATTCTCTCTGACTATACAGTGCCCAAATCTGTGCAGTGCCCTCGTCTGTATATTCGCGCAACTGAAATGATTCTATTGAAAATAAACACTGACAGATGCTACTTTGGGAGGGTCTCTATCATAGGATACGTATTTATGCAACAACAACAAAAACAACAACGAATAATAACTTATGAGAAAAGTCAAATTTTAGTAGTTTTCACTCACATTCAAATTCCCCAACATGTAAAATAAATGAGTGCACATATCTTTTTATTTCGTAACGTCAAAATGACACAACCGCCTTTTCTCGAAAAAAAGGACTTTACTCTTGTTAGGATTTTGATTTTAAAAATTCCAAATTTACTCTTTAGAATATAAGGAATAATATGAGATTAAGTTTTATAACGAATATGAGAGGAAATATGGGGTTCCTCGTCATACAATTATTTACATGTATGCCTATTGACGAAGCAGTATCAACAATGCATCAATTAATTATTGAAAAGTACTATGGGTAAACTCAAAGATATCAAGTAACAGAAAAATGTAAAAACAATTATCTATATACCGACACAAGAAAATATGGATCGATATTTAAGCGAACAGAATATTCAAGAGATTACAATGAAATGCTGAATTAGCTGTATAAAAATGAACTTACTATAGACAATCATTATTCATATACATCAGACATTTCTGAGAAAGTAAAAGTTAACGAAATTATGTCTCTATTTACATAAAATAAAATAAAAACTCTTAAAAAACAAGCACCATCTTACTAATGCTATAAACTGTCTTTAATATGGTTTTGTGAGTGACAAACATATCTATTAACACAAATATATTCTGTATCAAATATTAGGCCCCTACACACCTTTATAAGGTTTTGGTTGAAGCAATGAAATGAGTATATTCTGTATCTAACGTTAGGCCCCATACACAACAAATCAATTATTTACATACCATACGACCATAATAAATCTGAACCGAGAAACATCAGAGTAATGACAATGAAAACACACGTTTTTACTGTGTAAACATACCATGGTTGTTCACAGATAGATGGACAGATGGATAACATTCTACCCATTAACGCTCGTTCAGATACGATGCGGCATAACCGAAGCCGTCTTTTCATAATGACGTTAAGTTTGATATGCCTCATATTTCTATATCTTATATTAAAGGTACTATGTCCGATTTGCAGGCCCCAAAAATGGAAAGGTTAAATTCCAACGGCATTTAAAATGTAATACTAATTTAGAACTTCCCTAAAACAAAGGGGGCTTGAAAATTTCTTTAAGTGGGAAAATAACGACTGTAGTTGTCGAATCAACTTAAGAGCTAAAGAGCCCGTAAGTAATAGTCTCGATTGTCAGACCATTGTACCGAATGGTCGTACGTTTTGTGCTGCGCAAAGATTCAATCAGATTAATTTTGGCCATTGGAAGAAGTGGCTCCTTGACGTAGACAAATGCTAATGTACCCTTTACAGCTCATTTTATGTCTGTTATTACCAAAGAAGAAAAAAGGCCAATCAGTCACTCAATAGTGTCTCACAATGAAGTCTAGCAAGTAAACGTGTTTCCTTGCATAATTTGAATATTAGGACACTGCTAACGTTTAAATTTCACAGATAGGACATACATGACACATTCTTAATTCCTGCAAAGTTCTACAGAATTTGATGATGGCTGCAAAAGGGAGATAATAAGGACTTTTAGATTCGCACGAAGACAAAAAGTCTATGCTACGATCGACGTCCTTTTAATGCACTGCCTTGATTGGACGCCACACGTATCAGTCCACGCAAATCTAAAAGTCCCTAGTATCTTTAACACAGGGCCCTTCGTCCTTTGTTTTGCGCAGTTGCTATTCATTTACGCATGACAAAAATGCGACAGCTTTTTTTTGGTGGCGACTCACTGTACCATATTTGAAAAAGCCTACAGTCTGTACAAATAGAGTGTACCTAATGTTGGTAGCTTCTAAATTATAAGTAGTAACTTATGTAGCCTTGAATCATATTTTATGTTAAAGGTTTACAACTTATACACTGTCTAATTATGTTGTTATTTGTCTATTTATAATTGTGCTGCCATGGATGACAGACTTTTTAAAAGTATTGTCAAAATCCTCTTTTTACCAAGTTTGGCAAGTGAGTAGAGAGAACTTAGTTAGTAGGCTGTTTTAAATAATCAAAGGTTAACCTATGGATACAAAGATGGTTCTTGGAAAACCTGGATATATGTACATTGCATCATTATAAACAATGAAGCACTGAAGCAGGAGACTTAAAATTTAAAAGGAGTTAAGACCAAATAAACATGCATATGGCCTACCATGCATTTATTTGATCAACCTAAACTTGGTGCAAGGTGATTTTGACAACATTTGTTAAAGTCACTTGTGGCACAAATATTATGAATAGGTTATCATTGGACAGAAGAAAAAAAATACCATGAAATATCATGAAATAGATTTAAAAGTCACATTGGTTTTGAACTTGAGGCACAAATATTATGAATAGGTTATCATTGGACAGAAAACAAGTTACCCTATATCATGAAATAGATTTAAAAGTCATATTGGTTTTAAACTTTTAATAGGGTGCTATCAAAATTGGTATAACTTTTGTTTTGCAATATTATATTGGCTAAAATGCGAACATGCATGCTTGTTGGGTAAACATTGTATTAGGTATAATGTACCAAAATTGGGTACAGATTTATCCAATAAGTTTTTATCTAACAAACAAACCAGTTTCCAATTTACTCAATTTTACCGAGCAGTTAAGCGACCTATCTTGGTAAGTAAAAGCTAATACTAATTTGAATGATATCCATAATAATAAAATATGACACCATCAAGTAATGATCCCTCACCATAACAAACCTCCATCGAGAATCATGCGAATGAAAAACGTTTTAAACAGGACAACATATAATGGAAAATGCCCTATGAATATTAAAAAGCAGTAAATTTGAGTGAGCGATATTAAACACCCATTTCTAAGGTAACAAAACATAATGACATAAAATGACTGACAGAAATTTCGTAGTTGTATTTTGGGAAGAAAAAAAAAAGACCAGAAGACGTGAATCATCTAAAAAAAAGATAACATATCATAAACAAATTACATGTACACAAACGGTTAGTATTTTAATTGTGCAAAATATCACGAGTTGTCAATGTATACAGCAGAGGCGGTTCTTTTTTTTTTTTTTTTTTTNTTTTTTTTTTTTTTTTTTTACACAACTGTTTAGCCATTTTCGCGAAAAAATTCCAAGAAGTGCTCTGGTGACAGAGTCTAAGTCGTCAGCGCACTATTATGTGCAAGCACGTACACCCAGGGAATGGAAGATGATAGAGAGGGGAAAACAAGGATAGTGGAGAGGATATGGAGAAGGAATAAAAAGGAAATACATACGGTAAGAGAAGAGGATAAGTCAAAGGAAGAACATAGAAATACATAATTGAAGAGCTAAGAGGATCATAGATCTAGATTAAGGAACAGCAGGGAAATAAATAAAGACGGAGAAAGGGAATCTATCAGATCAAAACAAAAAGAAATAGATCGATGACGAAGGAGAAAGGGATAGATTGAAGGAGAAACAAATAAATACATCAATAACAAAAAAAACTGGGGGACTAGTTGAAGGACTCATCAATATATAACGAAGGAGAAAAAGGATAGATTGAAGAAGAAAAAAAGGTATACATGACAAAAGAGAAGAGGGTAGATTGAAGGAGAACACAGAAATACATGATAAAAGAGAAGAGAGGATAGATTTAACCCGAAACAAATAATGAGTACACATGTACAGCTCCAGCAATCCAACATATGCTAAGGGTAATGCTAGACTCTGTCTCTAGTCGTTTGCACAGTATATTTGACTGATGTGGCTAAACAGTTGTGTTAAAAAAAAAAATGCGCAGGCGGGGGAGGGGGGCACGTAACCTAACGTACCCCTTTTATTTCCTATATGTGCCCATTCCATTTATGATAATTGCCCCTATTAAAATCTGACAGGTGCCTACTTCACTTCAACAAGTGCCCTTATATTTTGTAATAAGTGCCTCTTCCCCTTTTGATAAGCACCTCTTTTTATTGTTGTTGAGTGCCACTTCTTACTTCTGATGAGTGCCCTACTTCCTTCTGTTTATTAATGCCCCCTTTTCTTCTTTAATTAGAGCCACTGGCATTTCTAACAAACGCCTCTGCTGACACCTCTTATAGATGCCTCTATTGAAATATCAAAGATGCCCCTTTTCCCTCCATCAGTGCTCATTTTCGTTTGTAACAAGTGCCCCATTCCGTTTTCATAAGTGCCCTTATTCATCTCAGGTGAGTGCCCCTTACCAGCTGTGATAAGTGCCCTTCATCTATTATGATTGTCTCTTTTTTAATCTGAGAGGTGTCCCTTATATATGACAAGTGCCTCTTTCCCTTTGAATGCCCTCTATTCTTTTTATAAGTTCCCCTTTTCATCGCCGATGAGAGCCATCATTTGAATTTGAGGTTGACCCCATTAAAAGCTAAAATAAGCGCCCTTTTATTTTTTTACACGTGCCCCTTATCCTGCCTAGTGTCATTTGCTTCTGATAATTGGCCCTTCCTTTGTAGTGCCCTTTTCCCGTTTTGTAACTGCATTTCTTCTCACTCGTAAAAAGTGACCAATTTTCACCTCTGATAACTCCCCTTATTACTTTGACATGTGCTCTTTTTCTTTTGTTTTAAATATCCTTTTTCCTTGGGATATGTGCCACCTTTGCCTTTCACCATTGTTCGCACTGCGACCTCACAAATCTTAAGATATTTGCTTGCTTGCAAATACATATGCAGACCATCACACCAAACTGCAAAGTATGATTCTTAAGCAGTATGTTGGATCATTTAAAGAAAAAACAGAGAAGGGAAAAACCAATGAAATTATCCCAGATGAAGTAATAAATACAATAAAGTCTAAATATTGTGTATTTTCGTCGTGAAACTTTCCTTTTGTAGGTGCCTAATTTGTCTAGAAAGTAATTTTTGTCGGTGCCCCCCCCCCCCTACTTTGAAAGATTCTCCGACGCCCCTCCTGTAATCAATACACATTAAATTGTTTTGGTTTTGTTTAATGTTATCTATGAATACCATTTGAAATATTTTGTGCGTTAAAGTCGGTGTTTAACATAATAGACAGTATCAACACAATTTTCAAAGAAACTGAATGTACAACAAAAAAAGATAATTCTTTCAAATTATTTATTGTTGACTATTGTTGACTAATTTTATGAATGTATGGGCCTGTACCGAAATTTCAATGTTGAAAGGAAATGTGAATAATTCAGGGTAATGCATTAATTTTCTTTAAAGATATGTTAATCGATATCAGATTTGCTCAACACAGACTCGTTAGTCGAGATTGGATTATCTGTTCCGGTCATCGTCGTCTGTTTCATACTCATAGGGGCTGACCTTGTCACCGAGAAAGAATCGCGGAAACAGCAACACAGGTGTTCCCGCAAGCGTGCACGGCTTTGCGGTTGTCGGAGAACGTAGAAAACGAAGATGAAGAATCCTTGGAGAGAGTTGAGTAGGATGAAGATGACGTGGACTGCGAGGTTGAGTTGTTCGACCACGGTAAAGTATCCAAAGAGCCAGGTTAAACCAAGTAGGAGAAGGACGCCGATTCCGTTTTTGAGACGGCGCATGATCTCGTGGCGGGCTTCTGATTTTAACTCGCTATCTTTCCCGCCACCCGATTTGACGCGCACAAGACGACGCATAACGAGAGCGAAGATGATCATGTTAAGAGCGAGAATGAAGGCCATTGGGATGAGCAGACCGCCCACGAGAGGCCATTTCTGAAGAAAACAGCTGTACAATTGAAAATTTAAAATATTCATTCTAATATCCGAAAAGACAGATGCTAAATATAAATGTTGGTATTCATGCATGAGAAATGATGCAGATATCGAACAATAGCATTGAATAAAGACAGACAAAGGATATTTAACTTGCACCCATTCTTCCCATTTACTCTGATGAGTGCAAGACAATAAGATTTACTATAAGACTTTATTTCCTGCTATACTTTAATCTTGTATTACCAATTGCATCTTCGGATTTAGAAAATCTTTATCACGTCTAATGAATGTTTTTTTTTATGACTAAAAAATGTTATCAGACTAGCAACAACTTTTTTTAAAACAAAAATGACATGCATACTCATACGGCGTAATGATCATTGATTGTTTTCAGTTGGACGATAAGCTCGATTTCCTTGGAGTTTTTTTCTTTTTCTTTTTCTTTTTTTTTCGTACACACACTAATTTCAAAAGCTGTTGTTTTCAGTTTTGATTGTAAATGAAAGAGTTTTTTTTTTCTTTACCGCAGCAGCTGAGAATGAGCTAAGTGTCAACGCAGTAAATGACTTCATATCGGGAAATGAAACAATACATTCTGCAACAATCCGGTGATTTTTGTTTAACATGATCAACAATGAATGATAATATGATCATACTTTATTATAAATGTTTGTTGTATAGCATCAGCATAATGTAGAGAGTACTTACTAGTCGGATTTCGAATAATGCTGTCTCATGATAACACCAGTTAGGAGCACTATTGCAGCAGGTATTCCTGCCATACAAATACATTGATATCACATATTTATTTAATAATCTCTATTACAAAATTAAGATGAGGAAGGACAGAAAATAAGACAAGAAAATGAAGACTAAAAACAAACGAGGTATAATGTTCCAGTAGGCAAAGAAATGCATAAAGACCATAAATGTAAAGGCCTACTATGATCAAAGTTTAGCAAGGTGTGATTGATTGATTTCCATTTTAATATGAACATGATAAGCGTGTACAAAGTACATAGAAATTCAATAATTGAAACACTGAAACGGAGGAGCATGCTAAGGAAGCGATGTTTATATGGTGCAAGGCCCTATTAAAACATAGTTGCATGACAATAGGCCTTAAGAGTTCTAGTTAAATAAGTTATACCAGATATTTACCCCATGCAATGACGGAGGCTTTCATCATGAAGAGTGGGATATACGAGTCCATGACACGGACAACCATTAGGAACATGTTTATCCCTTCAACGCCCATCCATGACATCGATGAGAGCGTAGTGAAGTGGAGGACAGCAGCGATGACTCCACACAGACCCGGATCGACCTCAGGTTCTCCGGGATATCGGTCGAGTGCTGTCATGATGATGAAGAAGACGTACAGGAAGAGGAGCGTGATGCAGAGGCACATTAAGATCCGAATGTGCTGCAAGTTACGAAGTTTCCTGGGGCAAAGAGAAACAGATACCTAGTATGAACAAGTTTAAATGTTTTCAGAGCGGAGTAGGTGAGTTGAATATGCTGACCTACTAAGTACTTTGCAATATCTAGTATCCGTTGACAACTAAAGCATCTGACTAGTAGCCACTACTCCTATAAAAAGCGTCTGTATTCAATAAAAGGCTAGTTTAGATATCTATATATATTTTACCTTTACCAACGTTCGATTAAATATTTAGAGGGAATACCTAACAAAAGATAGACAAGACTAAGCTAGGGCTAAGAACCCTTAACCACTTAGAAAGCATAAAACATATTTTGTATTCGACCCCCCCCCAAAAAAAAATAAATAAATAAATAAATAAATAAATAAATAAATAAATAAATAAATGAATATATAAAATCAATCAATCAATCAATCAATAATAAAACTAAAAGGTATAATTAAAGTGGGTGTTAATAGATTAAGATTACTCTCATGATAAACAAAACTGAGGTTAAACGCTAGACCGACTAAACTAGGGAGACCATTTGAGTCTCCTTAAGTGTTCAGAGCGTTTGTTGAAAGAAGAAGGGTAGGAACATGGAAGTTTAGAGGCAATCCAATCTTTGTGATAGTTATCAGTACGAAGCAGACAAATTAGAGAAACAGAATACCAAATTGTTGAATAAATAATAAGAGCTATGACTGATAGACAATTCAATCAGTGGGTTGGGGCGTAGCCAGGAACGTTTGTTGTACACAAAGATATCATTATTTTCTGTAATCTCTTTTGGGACACTACCCAAGAATTATCATGGAAAGCATTTTATAAATAGTTCTTTAAAAGAAAAGACCCTCTTGCATGATTCACACATTTTGAAAAGAAAATTAAATATTAGTCATTTCATGTGTAGCAAAAATTGGGAATGTTGTAAGGACTCCATTCAGTCGATTTAAAAATGCATATGTAGTAGTTGCAACGTTTTTTTTTTAAATCTTAGTTTGGGGGTTCGATTTCGTTGAAAATATTCACCTGTCTGCTTTTCTGATTTTGTTACGCCTTCTTTTGAAATGAAAGTTTATGTTGGATTTTCCTCAAAGTCTTACCTATCAGTGACATAGACAGCCAGGGTCACCAGGAGGCCTAAAATAGAGAGAGAACATCCAATGTAGCTGAGAATCCTAAACACTTGTTCAACTCTCTCTGATCTTCTGGGGATCCCACTCACATCCTAAAGAGAAACAGAAGCAAATTATGCTATGGCTGTGCAACTCTCTGGAATAATTTACATTTAAATATTATCATCACTACCATTATTATTATTACTATTTTCATTATGTTTAGTATTATTGTTATTATCTTTATCTCCATTGCTATCATCTTTATTATTTCATGCTCTTACCATAAGGACAGCAAAACTTGTTAGATGATTGCACTGGCATACGGTATGTGTCTCGGAAGTGAGTGTCATATCACAGCCATCGCTTGACCAAGCATTAGCGGAATATTCCCAATACACACACTGCGGATTTGTTGCATTTCGCTGGAGGTATATAAAATTGTTTTGAGAGAAAAACACGTGTAAATTTTCTTTTGACTATACAAATAAAAACAGGTTTTAAGTATAAGTTCACTTTTCATTTCTGTACTTGGTGATTTGAAGCACATTATTTTATCCCATTGTGCAGTTGTACAGCTTATGAAGAGATGTTGTATCTTACCTGTTTGTGTGCCAGTGTTATGGTGACTGGATCATTCAGAGGTTTGGTTTCACTCGTACCGAGACTCGCTCCGATGATATCAGTATTGACCGTGATATTGCGACGCTCATCATGGCTTTCCACTAGATCGTCTTGGCCACCGTCCATTACAAACAATGCATCGTCTCGGTACACAGTAAATGCTATATTCCCCTTGGTGCCTTCATCAATGGTGTCTGGTCCAATGACGATGGCTGCTTGGACAACGCCATCTTGGTTACCCTTGCCGAGATTGTTGGTGGATACCTGGATTTCACTTTCATCAAAGGATTGGTTGTGTTCGCCGATGATGGAAAAGACAATCCCATCGACGACACCATCAGACTCGGAGTTGATTACCTAAATAAATGCATTGTTAGATTAAAGGCTTCCTCAGATATGGCAAGGTAAATCACCAGGCTGGGACTCGAACCCTCAACCCTTGGACTGAGAGTGGATGAACCACTACACCATGACACCTCCACAAGGTAAGAGATCTATCACAGCATACTTATATAGGTGACGTAGTTGAGTGGTATAAGAACTTTTACTATAAATGCTAAGGTCGTCGTGGGTTCGATTCCCCGACACATGCAGCACTAATGTTCTTTGGCAAGACATTAATACACATTTGCCACTCCGTACATATGAGAGAATTGGGGACCTGGTAGGATGAAGAAAGTCTTTGTGATACAAATTGTCATATCCCTTCATGGTATTTGTATGGTAGGAATACTCCCAAGGGAGTAGACATGGTGCACACTGTGTGCTCATGAACCTAACTGTTGGGGTAATACAATATCTATGAAGCATTTGGAGACGGTATTTCACATTAAGCACTATGAAGAGCACCAAGTGCTAACGTCATATTCGCTCGTCGTCCAGGTTACTGGTTATAAACAACAGAGCATGCACATGAGGTTCACTGCAAAATCATTCAAGTAAAGACCTGAACCGGAGCAGGGCAAAGTCAGTGTTTGGAGCTGGAGTGATCACCACACCATTGTTTAGCACAAATTAGTTAAGCAACCTTGACAACTAGTCCAGTATGAATCCACACTTCGGTAATGTATTTAGATCCAGATTTATGATTTATGGTTTGTTTGTTATCATCATACCTGTACTACTACATTTGCTGCCACGTGTTGGAAGGTCTGGTTGGAAGGCACATTGACGGCTAGAAGAATTTTCTCTAAGGCCTTGGTGGCTCCGCTGACAGCACCATTCATCATCTCAGCCTCCATGGTCACGCCTTTGCCTAACCTGGCCAGGTTGCTTACTATGTCTACGACTGAGGCAACATTCTAGTATAAAACAAGAAAAACAAATAATTTACATCCGCCACTCCAGGGAGTTGAAAGTGTGCATACATTGTGTGCAGGCTAGCCTATTGACAAGGCCTCGTGACTCTGGCTATTTTCCACCCTAGTCAGCGGCTGAGATAGGTCTAGAGACCCGGGGTGAACGCGCGATTGAGTGGCTTTAGCCGCTAGGCCTTTCGGAATCTGGCTCTGCATGAATTATTCATGATTGGATTTATTGGCCATCAGAATTGCTATCTCCCAGTTGATTTCGTTAGTGATTCGTTCATTATCAAAACATGTAAGAAAGGTTAGAGGACGTTAAGTAGTTTTGCTTATGGGATGAACATATACATGATTAATACAAAATATCACACCCAATTTTTTTGTACATGCAAAATTATTATAGAATAGGAAGCATTTGATGACTTGAGCTAACAATAAAGTGAGATGATTGGACCTTCTCTCTATATAAAATGAGCCAGTCCAACTCGTTTTGTCAATGTTATAGGTATTTGTACTACGTAGAGTTTACTGTGAACGTAAAGGATAATATATGCCGACGTCACACAATGATACGTTTGGTGATTGGACGCTACCATTTCAGTGGACAGTTCCAGTCGGAAACATAGGTTAACATAAGAAATCCAAACCATATTACTAAAGGCTACTTTAATGGGCCACTCGTTCACTCGGTTTTTCGCGATAAGTCTCGTTTTAGTCGCTCGGCGTCTATCAGACATGAGGCCTTGTCTAAAGGCTATGTGCAGGCAAGCCTTAATCTGGTGACCGGGGTAATACATATATCTGTAAATCGCTTAGAGACATCGTCGAGGCATTTAGCGCTATACAAATGTTTATTTATATTATTAATATTATTCCAACAATACTGAGAGAGATAAAATAAAGATTTTTAGTTATTTCTTTCAAGTGGGTATCTTTCGTCAAATAAATTAATGCTGATTATTTTTATATATATATACAATGAAATCACCTCTTGCGTTGGTTGAGAAATTGACCCTGTCTGAAGAATGATTTCAAATGCAGCGTTGACCCCAGCAGAAGTAATATTCGTGTCCTGGGAGATCACAGTCATTACCGACAAAACGTCCTGGACGTCGCTTACACCAGGCGTCAGATTCTATTAAGAAAACCCACAGTTTGAAATTATCGGTTATCGACTTTTATTTTCGTTTAATTAAGAAACTTTCTTCAAACAAATGTAATTCTATATGACTTAAAAGAATCAGCCTATATTTTGTTTGTGAAGGAAATTTGAATATGAACTAACACTCTAACACAGCATACGATATACAAGCTAACCACAGAGGACTCGCATATTCATTTCAACATTTTCAATAATTAAAGGTTTACTGTACTGATACTAAAACGTAAATTATGATAATGAGATCCTTTTTTAATGATATTCGTGCCGGTACCATAATACTAACTAGCCATTAAATTCGTCAGATAGACGAATTCTGTAATCTGCTGCTTTGATTGAAACATAACAGATGTAGAAACTCGATGGAAAATTGGGCTTCAAAAGAAATTCCACCCTCTACTCATATAACATGTTTATGTACAAGCTCATTTAGTAATCAAGGATTTAGAAACAGTATAAATGATTGTGCTGGCTATTGTTCGGTACCATTTAATTAACAGGAGTAGGCGAACAAACGAGGAGAAAATGTGCATTAGTAAGAACCAAGAGGCATTTACCGAATCTGACCATCAGACCAAAAGGTCAGGTTAAGCATCGTAGATGAAAAAAAAACATATCTAGGACTATTTAGAGAATTCGTTATAAACTCTGTAAGATCTAGGATAGTGGAAATAGGAAGGAAGAATTGAAGGCCTTACAACGGACCAGAAACGGACAAAATGGCGCCTGGATAGTTATGCATGAGTGGTTTTGGAAAATCGAAGTATGTAGTTACCTTGATGAGACGGTAGAGACTATGCCTATGACATTTGAAAGGAAATGGACATGAGAAAATGGCATAACTAGTGATAACATGCACTAAGTGCAAAACGAATGTGATTTCCTGACGAAAACAAGGAAAGCACGGAAAAGAATATTAATGGGGCAGAATGTGAACGAAAACAAGGCAGTGACGATATTCGCCATTGCCAAAAGAAGAGATTACAACTAGACTTTTTTCTTCTAGAATGGATTAGTCAAAATTATCTTTTATTTCATTTCCAATGTTTACGTTTGTTACATGATTGTGTGGATAAAATGTACTTTTCAAGCGTTTAAGGGTTAAGCACACTCCGCAGTAACATTTGTGTGCACAATAGCTGATCATTTATTTCCCACGCACAATACCAGGAACGCCATAACGGACTAGAATAAGATCAAGTTTACCTCTCGTAAGTAGATTAAGAGTTGATCAGCTGTTTTATTGCCACCGCAGTTATCGGAAGGTACCCATGCACAAGGAGAGATATAATCACCGGAGCAGACAGCGCGTGATGTTGGCTCTCCAGCTAGATGTATGCAAAACCAAAGTTCAGAATAAATATATTATTGGTCTCATATTAGCATGGTACTTTAGGTGAAGATGTCAGGGTTTAGGGGTTTTTTTTCGACTTTCAATATCAGGGTTAAGGGTTCGAATCCCAGTCCGGCACTAACGTCCTTTGGCAACACCCAGATGTAAATAGGTGACTAAAAGTTCCGGTGGGATTAATGAATGCTTGGCATCCAGGAAGAATAGCATGATGCTGATGAGGCTTCCCGGGGTCAAAATTGTTATTGATAATATCATTACTGTTATCAATATTTTTCTTCTCCTTCTTCCTGTTCTTATCACTATTAGTATTACTATCGTTATTAATACATGTACTAATACTGTTGTTACAGTGGAAGCTGTCTATAGAGGCCACCCAAGAGAGGCAAGACAAGTGGTCTTCGTAGGCAGGTGGTCTTTATGTACAGGTGTCTATAACACATGTTTCAATGAGAAACAATTTTCAAGGGAAACAAAAAATGTGGTCTTTTTAGACAAGTGGTCACTAAAGCTAGTTTGACTGTTTTATGATTTTCATATTTTATCAAAGAACTTTCCAGTCGGAACTAATCTTAACATTCATGGGTTTGCTCTCTCATGTAAACTCAACTATCTAAAGACTAAAAGAAAAGAAAATTCATATCAAAAATATTTGTTTCATGTACCCTTGATGGTGAAAAATGGACATTCTCCACTCGAGTCAATCCACGAATGAAGGTCTCCTGACGCAAACTGGACAATACCATACGGAGATGACCAAGAGGTGTTTGGACATAGAACTAAGAGAGAGAGATATTTTTTTTAACATTTTAAGAAGCGATGCAATGAGACATCTTTAATAATTGCTCTTAGTTTGCTTTCTTGCAAGACTGTTAAATTACTTTAGATATGGAAAGTTAAACCAGATCGCAAATAACGCAATATAGCAATATCGCAAATGACGTCGCTGCAAACCTGGCTTTCCCCGAAATTCCTATTTTTCTTGAATTCATATAATTATTCAGAACCCCGACCACAAAGAATTTACAAGTTCCAATATTCATATTGAATGCAAATAGCACATGTTTCCAATATCGAATCGTGGTTAGATGATAAAGTATTCACTTGGCTTCAACCCATAGCAGCTCACTGTCTCCGTTTTTGCATCATTTGTAGTCTATCAACATTGTGAGTCTAGTTCTAATGCAGTGCATTGTTACTTATCATTGTAGTTTATAAATTGGCAACATAGTATAAGAAAAAAAACTCATTATTTTAATGAACAAATTGGCAAATTTTGGTTAAGTTTTACAATTCTTTATCACACAGGTTCATCTGATAGTTTTTTTACTTTTCCAATTTATGGAGGCCTGTAAAAACAAGATCCATTCTTACCAATCTAAAAAAGGGTAAAATTTTCAATTTAGAAAATTGAGAAATAAGAAAAATACTGAACTGGTTATAAAAATAATGAACTATAGCTGGTTGAATATGATTTCAGTTGAGCAAGATTCACCTGTACTTAGTACCGAAAGGATGGCAGGGTCAACGAAACCGTCAAAGCTTTCCACCATAGAGAATAATCCGCTCCACAGCAGGTCCATTTCTTCTTGTGTAGTTATACTACTGTTGGCTATGTAAGCTCTCATATCAACCAACACACCGTCATCTGGTAGAAGTTGATTCACATGAATGTAAATAGTGCAATTGGTGTCTCTCTCGGTTTCAAGCGCCTCAAACACCGCTTCGAACTAGATATCAAATGATGCTCACATTATCATGAACGTTTAATGCAGTTGAGTATTTTTACATAAGATTGAAAATTTACTGGCAACTGTCTTTTTTAGGCTTTGGTTGTATCTTACATAGACACTGAAAAAAACTATGTCGCAAAATGAATTTTGCTAGTTTAATATATTCTGCCCGATGTTTATAAACATTATACAATGGTAATTAATATCTATGTGAGCGAAGCAAATTCTCATGTCGAATTCATATTGGACAATGAATTGAAGGAATGAATATGTGAATGAAAGAAACAGGTAAACATGTTTTGTTTTCTTTCTCGTTTTGTCTCTGTCTTGGCTACCCGTAAACTTGAATAAGCTTTCAATTTTAAGAAGCTGCGCAACATTAAATTACTTCAAAATTAATTGAGGATGTACCCATAGACAAACTGGGAACAGTTGAGGAAAATGTAAAGCATTCTGATTCAGAGATGTATTACAAATGACTTAGCAATTTCCACCTCCTTACCTTTTCTTTAATATCACGCACAAGGGTTTTGTAATCTGAAGATTCTTGATCAGCGTGAAATGTCGTGACATTTCCTACAAGCTTGAACTTCAGATAAAAAATAGATATATCTGTATTTTAAAAGATTAAAGAAATCAAAGATACTGTTTTAAAAAAACGATGTTTCACAAAAGTTCTTACACAAAATGCACTTGAAACAGATTTTGTGAAATTAATTTACATTCTTATTAGGCTACCTTCAATATAATACTATAAAGTAGTGTTGCAATATGCAGATGGCATATTGCCATGATACGATGTTGCATAGTTTTAATGGATATGTGTTGTTTGATATACATAAATGGGGTTCCTTATACGTTTTATGGTCTAGTGGATATGTCACGGAAATGTGGATTATATGGTTCGCGGTTGGTGTCATGCCACAGTACAAATGACAAGACATTGATCTTCATTTGGTTTATCAAATGGGGACCTGCTAGGAATTTGTTTCTTTTTTTTGTTTTGGCATCTGGGCTAAAGCCAGGGTAACAAAACTACTTAGGTACGTGTGCAATATAATTGTAGCTCTTAATTAGTGTTATCACAATAACTATTATAAACTCAAACATGTATTCTAGTGCAGCTACTCCTTGCCTTCAATTACATATTCACAATGAAATTAACTGACAAATAGTCCCGGATAAATATCTTATATTTTGGGGTAATAGCATTATGGGTAGTTTCATATTAAATTGGGTATAAGAAGATGTCTTGGGTCATTGTCTAAAGGTAAAAGTTCAGATGTAACTGTTTTTGTGTCACCCCCTAAAGAAAATTACCTCTGATTCTAAGAAGTGCTCGGTTGCTTTCAATATGAGGACCGTTTTCTGGGAAACCGACACAGCTATAGTACGCCTGATCAGAGGGGGTCATCTCATCGATGACATAGTAAGATACATCACGGGTGTCAGGCACCTTTTTCCCATCTCTCCACCAGTCAAAGTGCTGAACATCTTGGAATTCACAGTTCAATACTACCATATCTGACATACCTACAGTTTTATTTCTGGGGTGAGTGGTGACGGATGGCATACCTAGTAAGGATGAAAAAAGAAATTTCACTACCATTCATTGTGACATTGTTTTTTATACAAATCTAAATTCTTGCGTTGACTTTAGTGATTTGTTCCAACAGAGGTCATGAATTTGAGATAGATACAATGTTCGCTCAATCACAATTCCAATTCCTATAACAGAACTATGAATACAAATATAGACTATATCATTGCTTCATGATTTTATATTTCTTTCAAAAATGATCATGTAGAATACCAAATCAAACCTCGCTATAGTTTATACAAAAACACATTGACATATTTTGATACACAAAAATGTTCATTGATAACTATGAGTTATTTTCGTCAATGGTGATAATCTTTTTTTTAATGCAACGTGTCATTGTAAAATCATGATACTTTTCTAAAAANCAAATCAAACCTCGCTATAGTTTATACAAAAACACATTGACATATTTTGATACACAAAAATGTTCATTGATAACTATGAGTTATTTTCGTCAATGGTGATAATCTTTTTTTTAATGCAACGTGTCATTGTAAAATCATGATACTTTTCTAAAAATCAATGAACTATTTATCAAGGTATATTGTTCTCATAATCATTTTTTTTTTTAATCGTTGGATATTGGAAAATGAATACCGGTAATCAAACATGTTGCAATCCTCACCTCCGGAGACAAATTTTATCCACGGCTAAGGCATAAAACATAACAGTCATAACAACAATCGTTTCATGTACGTGGCGTTTTTACTTAAACACCTGTTCTAAGTTGTACAGTCGAATGGAACAACAAGTGCCCCTAAATTATTATGCAGATATTTCAAAAACAGACAAGAGATGATTGAAATCTGATATGATTTGTATTTGGCAAACAAGCATTATTTAGTTCAGAACACACAGAGCTCATACCATCTTGTGTTAGGTAAATGTTGCACGTTGTTCCCGCGTAGAGCGATGAGCACACACACCTTCGTTCAGCTGGTATGCAGGTACCTCCATTGAGACAAGGATTCGACGCACAGTAGCCTATTGAGAAAAACACATTGGTTCAGTGGTAGAGCAGTGATCTACAAACCAGAGAGGACTATGTTCCAAGCCAAATTAACGTGTTATTGCCCTTTGATAGAGCAATACGCCTTAATTCCCGATTCCCTCGGACAGGACTTAGTTCCACAGATTGCTACAATAAGTCACTTTGGAGAAAGCACTTCTACAAATGACACAACCAAAGTGATGGAGGTATTTTCTTTTATATGATTACTTTCATGTCATTCTGATTCTTATCCTAGTTCGCAATAGATTACCTCCTACATTATCCGAAACAATCCTTTCAATGTTTATCATGTTATAGACATAAAAAAGCAAAGAAATTATTATTTAAATAATGGCTTCCGTCAAACTGTCGTTCAAGGTCTGCGAAACCTACCATTCTCACAATAGGTGCCAAACCATCCCTCAGTGCAGTTACAGGTGAACGAGTTTAGATGATCAATGCATGCTCCTTCATTCAAACATGGTCCGGAATTACATTCATCAATATCCATTTGGGGAATGAAATTCAACAAAATTACTTTTTAAAGGGTTATATGCATTTCTTGATTTTAATCATTTTCCATCCAGTCTCCACTCCAAAGGACTAATAGTTACCACATTGCGAATTTCACAGTCAGACGAAATATGCCCTATACGATGAGTAATATTATGTTACTTACTTGCTTATGTCCTGACCAGTGTATATGTATATAAAGGGGTGTAGAATAAAACACTAGCAGTCTGCCTGACTCACATACATAGGAGTGTCTCTTGTCTTTGATATAACAGCCGATAGTTCTGTATATTTTTGTATTTATATAGGCCTATATATGTTTATATATATATGTGTGCTTTTATTTNTATTTCACATGTGTAACCCTCCCATCCTAAAGAGCAGTTACAAGAGAAGGCGTTCACGAGGTTGTTACACTCTGCATCATTCAGGCATTGGTTTGAAGAACATTCATCAACATCTGTAATTCAATCAAGTACATGTTTACTCCTCAAAAGTATACAGTCAAAAGTATCCATATGCTGTTATTATTTAATTTGCTGAACAGCTAAATAATGAGTCACAGTTTTTATATGATTCTCATATTTTTGTAACTTCAATTTGAATGCTGTCACTAATCAAACAAAACTCAAGTGCTGCAGTGGATACAAGGTTAAAGGAAAAATCCAAACTTAATAGCATAAAACTCTGAACTAAAGCAGAAAAAGCTGTGAAGCAGACTGGTGAAGTTTGAACCAAACCGGACAGAAGATAAGCAAGCTATGAATTTGGAAAGATGTAATCACTATACAATGTACATATGGGAACTCCAATTGGCTGAATCAGCAATGTTTCTGTGATGTTGTTCTACACAACTATCCCATTGGGTCCAACACACAAATGACTAAAGTGTCAATTTTTCATGACCTTGGAGGGTCAAAACTCTGTTTATATTATTGCTCTTATTTATTTCAAATTTTCAGCATTCAGTTTGTCTTTTTATATCTGCCCTTATACTAATGAACCTATTAAAAGGGTAGAGGTGTTGTGGTCGCGTGGAAAGGTCACCGGACTGTCGATCACAAGGTCTGCAGTTCGAGTCCCGCCGCAGCACTAATCTCCTTTGGCAAGACATTGATCTACAATTGCCACACTCAACCCAGGTGAGGTAAATGGGTACCTGGTAGGATTATTCCTTGAAATGCACTGTGCGCTGATAACAGCTGCCGGAGCTAAAGGTAGGATAATAATGTCCAAAGCTCTTTGGAAGAGCATTGTTATGATTCCCTTTTAACTTTGATTTGATTTGATTTGATTTGATTTGATCTATTTTTCCACTCAAATATCAACAAATTAAAATGGCATAAATAAACCATACAATAGTACAATATCTAATAGAACAAATTAATTATACACTGAAGTAACGAAATACTGATAAGTATGTACATAATAAAATAAGTTACCAGAGTAAATTAAAGTTTGAGAATAAGACAAAATATTTTATACTTCTTGATTTTACTGAGAGGGGAAAAAAGGGAGTCTCAGACAAGCTCGGCTCGTTAAGCAAGATTCCCGGTATAAATTCAGTGCTAGACCATCGTCAGCGCGCATCAAATCCAGCACATGTCTGCTCCCAGAGAGACCAAAGATGCACAATAACCCGCCCGCACAAGATCCCCGGGTCTCCCTGCCAAGGCCCATTCAGTGTACATCAGTCTGCCGTTGCCAGGTCGCACAAGCTCAAGGTTTGTCTGACCTAGCAACCAGCAACATGAACTATTGTACACCGAACAAGCCCCGACAATAGACACACAAAGACCCAGCACAGGCGACCGAACCAGCGCGTCCGTAGACCCTCCGGGAACAAACAAGCACAAACCAGAAAACACTCTGAAAATAATCCAATGGAATTTTGTATAACGGTATATCTTTATAAACGATAGGAAACAAAACAGAAGATAAGAAAAGAAAAATGCCTTTAATGAAAACACAGACAAGTATGAGAAAGTAGGAGTAGGGGCACGTAAGATAGTCTATTTGTAATTTATAGAGAGGAAACAAAGAAATTCACTGGGAGGAATCGGAGGGCATGAGTAAGGAGACCCAATAGAATAAGAAAGCAAATTCGTGCTTAGTGATAAATTTGCGTAATAAAATTTGTGCATACGTTATTTATTTTGCGCAGGTTGACGATTTAGGGTTGCATAGCTGGAGCCGTGTGTGACTTCAAAAGAGTGAGCTTAAAGGTAATACAAAGTTTTGGTTTGAGGTCATGAATTTGGTTCAAATTAACATTTTGGAAGCATTCCTACTGAATACTGAATATACTGAATATTCAGTTATCGTTGTCGCAGTTGAAATTGAGTCTAAAGTTATGAAATTGTAATAATACACTCTTTGTGTTGTATAGCTCCCTCTCAAGGTCAAGATATTAATTAAGTTATAAAACAGTGTTTCTTGACTAAAATCGACTGATTAGCTATTCCCGTTTGGAAATTATATATCACAAATACATATTCTGATATTTTCATGGTCGCAGCTACCATTGTAAGGCCGTAGGCGCTATTTGAAATATTTCAAAATTTACCGGGAGCACCGGTAAATTTGTATAATTAATTTTTCTCGAAAGCAGAAGGGTCTATTGACCAAAGTTGTCTAGTGCGTATAATACATCCACAGGGGCATCCAATTATATCAAAATTTTAAAGAATGACTATCCACCCAATTTTTCAACATTTATCAAAACTTTGTATTAACTTTTTAAAGGTTTTTCTTGAATCAAAAGATACTTGGGTGTGGTTTAAGGGGGGGGGGGCATGAAGCGTATTCCAATACATAGGGTTTAGTATATACAATTGTTTTTGTGAGAAGACTGTTTGGGTTTAGAGAAAGATGATATTGGTTACGACGTCTAGTAGGGTATATGTGTATGTGTGCATTAGTTGTAAATAATTTTGTAAGAGTGCTGGGTACCTGTTTGGATGTTTACTGAATTAATTCCTTTAGCCAATATTGATATGGATGATTCGTCCCAAGAATTACATATTTTGAACACTTGAAATCAGGTTTTTAAACATCAATTTCATACGACTAATACCTTGACACATTGTCCCGTCTGGCTGCAGTTGATAGCCCTCATAACAGGCACAGCTATATCCCATACCCATGCCATTGTCGATGCATCTCTGACTACAGTCATGACTATCATCGGCACATTCATCCACATCTAGAATGAAGAACAATGAGAAGTAGAAGGCAAAGAAGGAGAAGAAGAAGAGGAAAAGAAGAGGAACAAGAAGAAGAGAAAGAGGAACAAGAAGAGGAAGAGAGAAAACAGGAAGAAGAAAAAAAGGAAGTTGAGGAGGAAAGGGAGTAAAACGAGGAAGAGGAAGAAAAGAAGAGCAAAGAAGAGGAAGAGAAGAAGAAGAGAAAGAGGAAGAAAAGAATAGGAAGAGGTTATTAGGAGAAACTAGTATTTACAAAACAAATGAAAAGTGCTTTCAAGGCTCTCCTCAGTATTGGGGTAGCGAATGTACAATACATGCTTCATTGACAATGCTCAGCTCTCAATTTTGTACACATGACAAAACATTATCTATGTTGACATTGAACTCCAAATCATAACTAATATCCATATAATCAACATCCAAGTGAAACTTTAACCCTAAAACCAAGAACAAGGAGAAGAAGCAAAAAGAAAGAATAGGAAGAAGTAGCACAAGAAGAAGATAACAAAAAGAAGATGAAGAAACAGGAGATTTCAGGAACATTTGAAGAAGAAGATGTAAAAGAGGGAAGATGAAAAAGAACAAGAAGAAAAAAGAGAACAAGTAAAAAGTAGAAAATAAGAATAAGAACAAGAAGAGGAGGAGGTATAAGAGGATTTTACGGACAATTGAACAAGAAAAGCTAAGAGTAGAAGAAGAACTAGGAAAAGAAGAAAAAATTGGAAGGAAAAGAAGAAAAACGAAAAAGAGGGAAGAAGATAGCTTGCAGGCATAATATATATTCACAAAACAAACACAATTTGCTGGTTGGGCTTCGGATATTGGGGAAGCTAATGTACGATCCATGCTCCAGCGATATTATTTTTTTGTCCCGCTGTCCCTGCGATACCCAGAGCCAAACTTCAACTATGGTCTTAAAATAATCACTATCCTAACCTTAAAACACAATCGCGGCTCTTAACATTCACCTATATCCATTACTTTGATGTAATAGAGCCCAAAGCAAATGTATGGTCATAGGGATACCATCAATAAATGGGCTATCATACTAGGAGATGAGGGGGGGGGGG